>JAWMAG010000031.1:5960000-6090000 GCA_037013455.1 Ceratitis rosa | reverse complement strand
AAAGTCTAAACCAACAGTGTAAACTCAATGTAGGCTTTGTCCATCATTTGACTGTTTCCCTACTTTTTAACTGTGTTTTTGTTAGTCTATGCCATTAAATCTTTATGTGGTTGTATGCACACGTGCAAATGGCTGATATTCGTAATATGATGAGATACATATATGTATGTCTGTAATGTAAATATGTGAGCAAGGGTGTCTGGGCCAAGCTTCTATGGCGTTTGTTTCTGTGGAAAATTAAATTCTAACAAAATTTGAAACGAATTTGAAAATTTCTTCTCCTAGTAAAAGACTTTCCAAGAATCAATGCAGAGGTAACTACTGTGACATAGAAATTGGAAACGTTAGAAAATTGTGAGACCTTGTGCATTTATCAATTAATCAGTTGAGTTCAATACCTTCGAGACTAAATTAGGAAGTTTTGATTCGTAGTTGGGGCCGAAGTACCCCTTTTCCAAGGTCACGGAAACTCTTCATAGAAACCTGGCTGATGTCTAAGATTCGCCTCTCAGCAGGAAATGCCAACCCGACGAGGTAGCCGAGTGGTTAACACTGCTGTCGCCTTTGGGCAGGGACTGTCAACCCCCTCCGAGTCTATTTCTGACATGAAATAAAGGTTCCTCATTAAGAAAAAAACCATCAACCGTTCGGAGGTGGGTTAGTATAAACTGTAGGTCCCTTCATTTGTTGGAAAAAACATCAAGACGGAAAACCACAAATTGGAGGAGGAGCTCGGTCGAAAAACGCCTCAGCGGTTACAAAGCGCCAATTATATTATACTATATATACATAAGCTTCTCATGAAAATCCGTCAGCCATTCGAAGGTGGCTTCGCTGGAAATTATTACGATGCATACCAAAAATTGGAGTGGGAACTCAGTGCAAAATCAGTTAAACGGCTAAAAATGTTCAATTATTATAGAGATAACCCCTCTTGAGCCAAGATACAAGCCTAGCATTCCTTTCGGAAACCTTCTATACAATAAAATCAGGACAAAATAACATTTCCACAGTTACCAACGAATTCAAATATTTCCTCTTAGGTACAATTTGATTGGAGAAATTTAATGGAAGTGTTCAACAGCTAACTCTCTTCTGGATCTTACTGTCATAAGATGGGTGTTATTTACCATGCATTAGTAGGTTGTAGTGATCCTCTCTCTCTCTCTCTCTCTCTCTCTTTTTGATCAGCGCGATGCAGAGCCGAAAAAGCTCCAAGAACTTTAGAACATTTCTTTATGTCTAAATTATCATCGAGAAGCTAGTTTAGAGTAAATGCCAAGGAGAGCATATTACCGTTCTTGAAAGAACAAGACAATTTTGCTCTTTATTTACACAAAATTTATTATTGATCGATAAATAAAAGTCTCTCTCTCACTTTTTTCTACCTTCAGTATTATTTAGTCGTCTCTTTCCATTAATATACTCTTCTCATCATTATAAAGAAATCTTTACTCGTCTCAAGAAAAACCTCTTTCTTTGTTATAAAATTTATATTCATTAACGGCGCCTCTGCCACTTTTAATTACTTTTTTTAACAAGATTTAAGATGTGCGCAATCATAAGAGTCACTGCTTATCTCCTTCTCACTTTTATGTATATACGCCTCATAAATATTGCACTTCTCACCCACTTATTACATTTTTTCATGTCTTTTCTTCCGGAATCTTCTTTGTGTAACTAATTTACTGCACAATACCGTTATTGAGATGTTTATTGTTTTTGTAATAAGTTAAAAAACTTAACTGTGAGTATTTGTTCATAAATTTCCATGTAATAAATGAAGAAAGCGTGCAAAAGAAGGTATATGTGTAATACCAAAAATAACAACAAGATGTAATTGGGTTATAAAATGTATGGTTTTTCTTACAGCGGGGAAATTGAATGAGTTAATTTCGATGCGAAAATGGCTTTACTACCTGATTTTACACTTTGTGGATATCATTCTGGTTAAGAATGGGTCAAAAAAATCTCGGAAACTCAGGTTAGAAAATAATTTTAAGAAAATACAAAAACTTCAAGCAAAATTAGAATCAAATAAAAAAAAAATATTTGAATTTTTATTTTCTTTAATAATAAGCGCTCAAAAATTTTTATATACAAACAAACATATTTATTCACTGACAAAGTACACATGTAGTTAAATAAACACCTGAAATACGTATATAAATATTAAAGGCCAAATGCAAGCCGAAAAAGCCCACACCGTTGTCGGTCAATAACAGTCGGTAAATTAAAAAAATGCAACAGCAACAACAAAGTATATATTAAAGACAATTTCCAGGAATTATAACAGCTGCAATGCTTCCATCCAACCAGCTTACACCAACCAAGTCCAGCTTTGTACTTTATCTCCGATGCATAACGTGTTGTTGTTATTGTTATAACTCTTTGTTGTATCGCTGTTCGCATTTTCGACTGTTTTTAATACAAATTGAATTTTTATGATGAAAATCAGCTGCGTAAATTTTTGCACAAGAACAAAGGCAAACAACAACAACAAGGTCATATTACAATAATAAAGATTATGCAAGTAAATGATCATCAAATAAAAAGAAAAAATCTAAAAATAAAGATTTTGAACAAAACAAACATAATAATAAGAAACCTAAAATAGCATAAATCAGAACTAAAATGAATTAAATTTGAATATAATTAAATAATATAATTATAAAATAATAAAGAAAATAAAGCACTATAAAATAAAATTAAAATATAATAAAACAAAATAAAATACTCTAAGTTAAATAATAGTTTATGAAATAGAAGAAACTAAAATAAAGTAAAAAAAAATTGTTAAGTGAGTTATAAAAAATAAAATAAAATAAAGCAAAAACCAAACAAAAAAAAAAACAAAATAAAAAAACAACAAAAAAAAAAATTGAAATATAAATTAAGAGCAAATAATAAAAAATAGAATCAAATGAAGTAAATAAAATAACAAAAAATAATCATAATTAAAATTAATATAAAACAAAATAAAATGAAATAATAAAAAAATTTTAATAAAATTAAATAAAATAAAATGTAATAAAATAAAATAACAGGAAATAAAATAAAATCAAATAAAATTGAATTAAATAAAAAATAAAATAAAATAAAAAAACAAAATTAAAATAAAATAAAATAAAATAAAATAAACTACAATAAAATAAAATAAAATAAAATAAAATAAAATAAATTAAAATAAACTAAAATAAAATAAAATAAAATAAAATAAAATGAAATAAAATAAAATAAAATAAAATAAAATAAAATAAAATAAAATAAAATAAAATAAAATAAAATAAAATAAAATAAAATAAAATAAAATAAAATAAAATAAAATAAAATAAAATAAAATAAAATAAAATAAAATAAAATAAAATAAAATAAAATAAAATAAAATAAAATAAAATATAATAAAATAAAATAAAACAAATAAAATAAATTGTTATGAAATTCAGTAACATGAAAGTGAAGGAATTAAAATAAAAAATTAAATACAATTTAATAAATTAAAATAAATTTAAATAAAATAAAATAAAAGCAAACAAAATAAATAATATGTTATGAAATTCAGTAACATGAAAGTGAAGGAATTAAAATAAAAAATTAAATACAATTTAATAAATTAAAATAAATTTAAATAAAATAAAATAAAAGCAAACAAAATAAATAATATGTTATGAAATTCAGAAACATTAGAAATAAAATAAATAAAATAAAAAAAAAAAATAAAAAATGAAATACAATTAAGCAAATTAAAATAAAATAAAATAAATTGTTTTGAAATTCAGTAAGATAAAAATGAAGGAATTAAAGAAGAGTAACCAGAAAATCAATGAAAAATAACATTTAGAAATTCCCGGCTCAGAAATTAAAACTTTTGTGCAAAAATTAAGTACAAAATCAGTAGAAAGGAATAAATCACAAAAAATATTTGCGACAGTTGACAGACATTCGCAGCCATTCGCCATTGGATATTTGTACAAAGTTTGCAGTTTTGCTTAAACTTCAATTTAAATTCGTTTCAATTAAAATTCTTTAGCAAATAAGAACGAATAATAAGAAAAAAGAAAAAATACAATATACGACGAATTTAATTTATATAAAGAGGGCCAAACAAAAGTATATATTTGTGCATGTACAAAGGTATATCTATGTACATTAATGTATGCACCGACACTGCAAAAGAGCAAAACTGTAAAAGAGCAATAAATTTAAGGCCAACAAAAATTATAAAAAGAGAATACAGTAAAACTGGTAAAAAAGTAATAAGCAAAAATAAAAGCAACGATGAATGGTCAACAAAACTCTTTTTTCACTCGCAAAAAATGGACAAGAGCGAAAAAATTAAGGCAGCGAAACACAACAACAAAATACAGGCAAGTAATGCATATCACCCTATCACAGCAGCCAGTGACTTATGAACTGAATTGGGTAAACAAAAATAAAGCGACACAGCAACAGCGCAGCACGGTGAGCGACGGTCAATGAAGTGGACAAAAAATGTCAAAAACTCGCGTTGCAAAAAAGTAAAGAATAAAATTGCTATAAAAATAAAATACAAAAAGAAAAAAGAAGCGAATAAGAAAAAAATACAAAAAGCAAAGGATAAAACTTAAAAAGATAATTTAGTGATATTTTGTGAGGAAAAAATATCGAGCGTTTTGTTGTAGCAAAAAATTAGTGCAGCAAAAGCACAAAATTTATATTTGTATGTATATAAACACGTTTATGGTGTTGAATGTTGGGCGAAGCCCGTACCTGCAAGAAATTTATTAAACATATTTTACACAACACTAGAATGCATTACTGGTCCCTTATTACTTTGAAAGTAAATACTTTATTTATTTTATATAAATGTTTTATTACAATTAGTTTATAATATTTTTAATTTTCTTTTATTTGTATTTAATTGCAAATTTAACTAATTTTATTTTTTCACAATATTTATTTTCTGTCATTTTTATGTATATATTTTTTATTTTTTATTTAAAAATCTTTTGGTTTAATTTTTTTTCCTTGCATTTTTAATTAATTTAAATTTATTTTTTTATTGCCTTTTGAATTAATTTTATATGATCAACGTATTTATTGTAAATTGTTTATAATATATTAATTATATTGTATTTTGATATTCATTTTTATATTTTTTTGTATTTTTAGTTAATTATGTATTTTTATTATTTTTTAATAACTATTTACTTTTTATTAATTTTTTTATATATTATTTTTATTTTGTTATTTTATATTATTAATTTCATTGTATTACAATATTATATATTTTTTTTTAATAATTTTTAGTTCGGTTTTTAATAAATTATATCTTTTTATTGCATTTATTATATATAATATATTTTTTTAATTTTTATTAATTAAATTGATTTTTTTATTATATTCATTTTTAATTATTTTTATATTATTAATGTTAAATTGTATATAATTTGCAATTTATGAGCTTTAATTAATAATTATATTCATTTTATTTTATTTTTTATTGCTTTTTAAATTAATTTTAGATGAACATTGTATTTATTTTGTATTATTTTTCATTTTTTCATTTTATACAATTGATTTACTCATTTTAATTTTTTAATGTGTTTTCATATGTTAATGTATTTAATACATTTTTTTTTATTATTCAATATAATTTAAATTTTTTTAATGTTGTATTAGCTTTTTTAATTAATTTTATATTATTTCATTTAAAATTTTCCACTATTCTTTTTTATAACGCCAAGTAATAATACAGAATTTTCCTACAGGGCTTACACATTTACATATACTCGTACACAGTCATCCAGACGTCGGCGAGTGAACGCAAAAAAAAAACTCCAAAATCAAGAACACAGAAAGAAGTAAGTGAGACACAAAAAATATAAGTGAATGCACTATAAAAAATATAAAAAAATATGTATGTATGTATGTATATGCAGTGGAAAAAATATAAAAATGCAAAAAAATTAAGGCATAAAATGTTAAAAAAATAGAATAAAATAAAATAAAATGTGATTCAAGCAAAAAAATGAAGGCTCAAAATAATAATGAAGGCAAAACGGCGAGTCGCCAGACAGCGGACATCAAAGAGTGCGTTTTTGTCGCATTTTTTCCTGCTGCAGTATGGCTGCTGCTGTCGTTGCTGTCGTTGCTGTTGCTGCTCTTATTGCTCACTTGCGGTTGCAGAAAGACATATGCATTCATTTGTTTGTTTGTGTGTGTGTGTATGTGTGTGTGCAAACGCATCTTCACCCAAGTGCTGGCCGCCGCCATTAAAACGAAATTAAATACAAAATGCAAAACATTCAGCAAAAATTAAAAAATAAAAAAAATTAAAAAAAATCCTCCACAACACCAATGACCAACGTGGCAGACACCGGCAGGCAGGCTGGCAGGCAGGCAGGCAAGCAGGTAAGCCATAGCGATTATCTGTTGCAGCAACTGTTGACTGCCGTGGCGAACTTGCTGGCTTTATGTCGCGCAACCGTTGATACCTGTCCGTCTGCCCAACCGTACCTCTGTGTGTTCGTCGCTTCGTCCGTCCATACGTCCGTACGATCTTTGCGCATATTTTGTTCATATTTAAAACAAAGTCAAGACGATAAGTAATAATAAGTTGTATGTGCTGTTGATATTTGTCCCCCTTGTTGTTGTTGTTGTTGTTTATGTTGCTGTTGGTTTGCTTTAGCAAAACACTTACAGGTGCGGGCAGGCGCAGGCCGGTAGATACAAGCACATATGAGTGTTTGTATGTTTGTAAATGCGTAAAGTTGCACATGCTCCTCTTTGCGGTTATTACCGTCAGCCAGCCAGTCAGTCAGTCAGTCAGTCAGGCAGTGAAGTCAACCAATATGTTTATGTCTCAAGGACTCTCAGGCTGTGGACATTTCGTATTTTTTGAACGCAGTTGCTTTTTAAGGACAAGTTGCTTACTCGGTCTCTTACCCATTGAGTTTATTTACCCATTGGTTATGTATGGTACAAATACGAGTATATAGCACAGCAACAATTATGTAAGATATTTTGCAGACAATGAATAGTTTCAGCTGTTGATGAGTTAAAGATGCCTAAAATGTCTGCAGTTGATCTGAACATTTATCTATTAAAAAATTAAATATGAAAGTCTACTAAGCCAGCTGAGCTCCAACAGTTGCTAAGGATCAAGGTTCGTCTTAAAGGATTGAAAAAGTTCTCCGATTCTTCGCCTGATCGCCTCTAGGTCGCTGTAGGCGGCTGGTTCTCAGTACTTGCCACTACCCACCAGTCCATGTGGTCAGGTACTGGCTAGAGAAGCTTCTAAAAAAGTAACAAAAAAGGTTTAGTCTAAATGCAAACATCATTCGGTATAAATTGGCGATCCCAATTGGGAGTTGTTCTGGCATAAAAGTTTTTGAAAAGATCACTAGCCTTTCGGAAGCCCATGGAGAATCAATACAATTAAACCCAAGGAAACCTATTGTTGACTCGATAATTAAGCTTCAGTGTCTATTCACTTGGAGCCACTTCTACATTTTAACATGCAATTTAACTCGCCGTCTGCTATCTTAGACTGTTCATCATGCTCCAGTAGAAGATATCAGAACCCAGTCATGTACATGGTAAGACAGTCTCTAAAGAGATAATAGATGATTTTGTCAAAATTCTTACTTACTTAGAAATGTCCTAGTGCTTCAGAGAGAGAACATTTTGTATGCCCTCTCTCTATCGAATTCAACCCAGTAGGGTAAGGTTTACTCCCAACCGCAGTGCGAGTCCATTAAGCAAAATAGGTGTAGGCATTCTGTGACACAAATCAGCTTGGTCGTCTTTTAAGGCTGAATCATTTTGTCAGATCACCGATCACATTCAAGCAAGGTGCCAGACGTTCAACTAAGTTATTTGGCTTTTGAACAGTTCGAGGATCACAATCGAGAGCGTTCCACACCTTGCAACCTCATTGCTACGATATTTGAATAGCTCAGTTCCTTGATTGAACTGACTTGTGCAGCTTTGTTGTTTTGCAGATGAGCCGGGTAATAGATCGTCTATTCTATCGCCATCGATTGTTCTGTTTCAGTATCTTCAGTCTTTTCTTCATCACTGCAATTGAGCTGATCGGAAGAGTGCCCTCTCTATGAACTAAGTATGATCTCAATATTCAACGGCGCAGCGTTAGCAGCAAATTAAGTAAGCAGAGATACTTCTCAGCTTGTTTGGGTGGTGGAGATCACTTGTTCATCGTTCCAGAGCTCTTTGCTTCTACCATCAGTAAGATTATGGAAGGTGGATGGACGGAGGTATAATGTATACTCCAATGATCTTGACATCTTCCACTTTCCGTGTACCAAATTCAGTTAGCATCTTCCCAACACAAGCACCGAGCATAGAAAACGCCAGAGAAGCATTATTGAATAATAATGGGCGGATATAGAGAGCAACCATGCACACTGACACCAAGGCGGGAGAGGTCACTTGAAACCGCAGCTGATTGTGCCGAGAGACAAATACTTTGCCTCTTTACTGGAAAAAGGAAAGTTCATTAATTTAACCCACAATCTTTAAGAGGTAACCTTGTAATTCCTTCCAACTCTGTTAGACATTTCTGTGTAAACCTTGGAGTGGCTTTACATAAGCGTCGGAAGGTCGTGTACACTTGGTGTTGTATGCGGGATGAGGACTAGTTCAATAGAGGCCCCAGAAGTCATCCAAGAGGCTAAGTGACATTACGCTCTTTCCCTGGTAGGGATTCAGTGCATCAACACAAAGTTCATATGCGTTAGAACATGGAAATATACACACTATCACGGGAAAACACAATGAATATCACTTGAGTCCCCGGTCACACGAATGTGACTCTCACCTTCGACTGCTTCGAACCTTTCAGCGTCTTCAAATGTTCTTTAGAGGATTATAAATATATCTTAAAGATTTTGAAGGTCTTGGCATTCTTCCAACGTAAGACGTACAACTATACTGTTGTGGAGTAGCGTGAATAGTAGACAGACCAAACTGTTACTTGCATTAAGCAAAAGAGAACTTAGCATTTTTATGAGTCTTAAAACGGGGCACCTATCCCTGAGATGTCAATTACATAAGGTAGGTGAGATGAAAATGATGGAAATGGCTATGTGATGAGCACTATGTGCTGGAGCACCACCGGTCTTCATCCGATGGAGACGTCACGATGCTCCCAGCTCAATTCTCATGGAGGTGAAACGCTTAAATGGTCTATATGGAGGAGCACAATGGGCCTACTCAATGGCTTAGGTGGGGTTGCTGATGGTCAGGTCAACAACCTTCCTCTTTCAACCAACTTATCAATCAACCAAGGATGTAGTAACTTGGTCCAGGAAAAATGTATACATTCGAAAGACCTTCAGCCTTTCAAACTCGCTGAGAAGAAAAAGATAAATGAGAAGATTTGATTTTGGGCGCTGCTCTTGCGAGCGGTGGGACTGTTGTTATTATTACCTTTTTATGGTACAATAAAACAAACTGAGCTCCCTTTGGATCTCCGTTAAGTGCAAGTTTAAAATCCGTTTTAATGTGACTAATCTTCAATCAATTACTTATGATATTGACCTACACCCTCGCACACCCTCGCACACCCTCGCACACCCCCGCACACTTTGAGACGATTGCCAAGAAGAATCTCTGCTAATAAGTATTTCCAAAGAAAGAAAGCACAAACACACATCGAGGGACGGCGGCTGATGAAGAATAAGAAGAAGAAGAATAAAACAAATTTTCGTATTTTGTGTCGGTAAATTGGCGTAATTAATGAGTGAACAGAGAGCATTTCAGCGCCCAAACAAGCAGTTATGCCACTATTTATGCACATGCACACACGCCTACAAACATACATACGCGCATAGCATGCATTTGGACGTGAGTGCGAGTATATCGATTTATGTATATTTGATTTTTGCAAAACGCATTTTTATTGTGCGGAAATTTACGACTGCCGCTGCTGTAGACAAGACGACAGATAACTACACGACTGTCAAGGCGTTTAAGCGCTGCAGGTCAGTCACCGGCCCAGCTATGCCCGACCACGACTCAGCTTGGCCGCACAGATCAGACGATGATGGTGATGATGATGATGATGATGCGGATGCTGGTTGCTGGTTGCTGGGATGCAGTGGGTTCGACTGGGCTTGACATTGGCTGTTAAGGCGGACTGACTGCATGACGCGCTGACTCGCTGGCTGACAGCCGTTTGAAAGGGCGGGTGGAGAAGGACAGTTCAACAAGTGTATATCAAGAAGCAAAAGTAGAAAAAGAAGAAGAAGGCGACGACGATTGGGCAGATCGTCATCGTCACACATTCAACATCGCCGCCTGCAGATGCAATCACTGAATGGTGCATATACTCGTACTCATATACATATGTATGTATGTAGATATGTGTGTGTATCGCGCAATGCCAGCAGATAAACTCACAGCATCGCCGGTAGGGATTCCAAGAAATTAAAAAAGACAAACCGACAAAACGACAAAGCCGAGTTGAGACAACATAAGACAAGACTTTAAGAAGATCTACAAACACATCAGGGTATACACGTGTGTGTGTGTATGTATGCTTGTTTGTGTGCGCCTTGCATTGCGACAAAACGATCGTAAATAATTTTCATTTCATTTAATTTTATTTTGATACGCAGTTTCACAGATCGACAGGCGCGCTTGAACACACATACACACACACACGTATATATTGACAAACAGACAGATAGACAGACGGGCATAATTGTAGTAAGTGGTACTGCGCATGCGTCCGTCTGCATTTCCATCTTCATTGCGCTGCTGTTTGATGTGCAGATCTCGCGGTTCGTTGCCTACTCGCTTGGTTTGGTTAGTCGCTTTGATTCCTCCTGCAGGCTGGGCTGACGGGCTGGTTGGCGGGCTGTCGATCGCTCTGCCTGTGTGTAATCGAGGGTAGAGGCGACGACGTTTAAGCTAAAAATATGTATCTACCATACTAATGATATATTTCAAGTGTGTGCAGGCGGCTTTGGTTAGCTGAGGTAAATGAAGGATGAAGTGCATGAGAACGAATAAAT
The DNA here is from genome assembly GCA_037013455.1 of Ceratitis rosa. Lineage (NCBI taxonomy): Eukaryota > Metazoa > Arthropoda > Insecta > Diptera > Tephritidae > Ceratitis > Ceratitis rosa. Next base: position 6,078,979 of record JAWMAG010000031.1, on the reverse strand, counting down.
ATTTGTGACCGCAAGTGTGTGTGTGTATGTGTGTGGAAGTGTGGGTAAATATATAATTAACAGAAGTAAAAATCAAAAGGTCCATTTAATATTGCAGGCCATTATAAATGAGAACAAAAGCACAATATTTAATTGCGAAGACTCTCGAAAGGAATTTAGGATAACTTATGTGAACTTGATTTGATTAACTCAACGCAGCACATCGATCCGTTCGTGACGTCCTTCAACCTCTACTTTAAGTTATGTACAAGACGAAGGCTGATTTGGCTTGTGGATCACTTCGAGCTATGAGGGTGCCTGAATGGGTCTCAGGGTTACTCGTTGGCATGTCTAAAATACTCTCCCAGAGCATCCAGCAAACCCAATTCAAGGTCACCACAATACCTTAAACTGCAGGTCAATCCACGAGAACACAGGTTGGTTGGTAAATTAGAATGAGTAAGTTAGCGGGGGTAGCAGAAGCCGAGTGGTTAGCATTGTGTACTAACATCTGGATGACCATTGTTCAAGTCCTGGTCAGAACAACATCCAAAGTTAATGAAAATTATTTTTTCTAATTGCGGTGGCCCTTCAGCAGGGAATGCCAGGCCCTCCATGTGTATTTCTGGCATGAAATAAAAGGTAATCATAAAAATTCAACGGTCGTTCAGAGGCGGCTTAGACGCATACCATAAATTAGAGAAGTACCTCGCCCGAAAATTGCTTCAACCGTTACAAAGCGCCCATACATAACAGGTCAATTGGAAAGTATCTGGCCTGACTCTTAGATGTCGCTACTGGAATTAAATCCATATGACTTTGAGGCATTTTTTTAGCCCTAACCTTCAAAAGACGCGTGTATAAATTTTACAGCTGTCGGATCATCAGTATGTGAATTATAGTCTTTTCAGTGAAGCAACTTTTGTTATTGTGAAAAAAGTGGAGAAATCCGAATTTCGCGTGTTGATAAAATATTGCTTTATGAAAGGGAAAAACTATCGTTGAAGCAAAAACATGGCTTGATGACGAGTTTCTGGATACTGCTCTAGGAAAATCAACCATCAGAATTGGTACGCTAAGTTTAGATGCAGTAGTGGATGCCCAAAAGAGGTTGCTTCCGACGAAAACATCAAAAAAAAAAAATTAAAAATCTTTCGAAAGACCGTAAATTGTAATTGAGTGAAATAGTAGACGGGGGATGGGGCCATGTGTAGAAGTTCACGTAAGTGAGGAAAGTTTTTTGCATATGGTTCAAACAGCTCACGACTTCCGGTCTTAGACCACGTATCTCCTGGGTAGCCAACAAAAATCCGTTTGAGGGCGAGCTAAAGTGAGAAGGTGAATCCCATGCGGTTGTGCGTAGGGTTTGGAACCCACCACATTAAAAAAAAAACAACCCAATGAAAAATCAATTTCAGCCTCGGATGAGAGACTCCCTTTGTTTTAAGGATTACGATTTTAGAGCATGCACCTGGAATGTCCGGTCCCTTAATTGGGAAGGTGCCGCTGCCCAGCTGGTTGATATTCTCTAAAAGTTAAAGGCTGACATCACTGCCGTCCAAGAATTGCGATGGACGGGACAAGGACGGAAGAATGTGGGTCCTTGTGAAATTTACTACAGCGGCCATATAAAGGAGCGCAAATTTGGTGTCGGATTCGTGGTGGAAGAGAGACCCCGTCGCCGAGTACACTTACGAGTGCTGCCCCCGCCACGACATCAAAATTGTGCATGGCGACTTCAACGCTAGGGTGGGCAAAGAAGGTATCTTTGGTACGACTGTCGGAAAATTCAGCCTCCACGACGAAACATCTCCAAATGGGCTGAGGCTGATTGACTTCGCCGGGGCCCGAAATATGGTTGTCTGTAGCACTAGACTCCAGCACAAAAAAAAAAATCACCAAGCTACTTGGATGTCTCCAGATCGGAAAACTTTCAACGAGATCGATCATGTTGTGATAGACGGAAGACAAGTATCCAGTGTTTTCGATGTGCGTACGTTCCGAGGTCCCAACATTGACTCGGACCACTACCTTGTCGCAGCGAAGATACGCACGCGCCTCTGTGTATCGAAGAACGCCCGTCAACAAACACAAGGAAGGTTCGACGTTGAAAAGCTGCAATGACAACAGACTGCCGAGCGTTTTTCTACTCGACTTGCACACATGCTCCATGAGAGCACTCATCAGCAACTCGGTATAAGGGAACTGTGGGACGGCATTGCAATCTCTCTGCGTACAGCTGCAAACGAAACCATTGGATTTCGTAAAGGTCGCAAAAACAGCTGGTACGAAGTGGACCACCGTGCCGTGCAGAAAAAACAGAGTGCCTACCTTGGAACCTTGCGATCGACCACAACACGTGCGGGGTGGGATAGATACCGAGAACTGAAGAGGGAAGGAAGACGCGTCTGCAGACAAAAAAAGAAAGAGGCCGAGATGCGCGAGTGCGAGGAGCTTGAGAAGCTGGCCGACAAGGGTAATACTCGAAAATTCTACGAAAAGATACAGCGACTTGCAGAAGGTTTAAAGACCGGAGCAAACTCTTGTAAGATCCAGGGAAGTGAGCTAGGGACAGATGCCCAGAGTAGTTCCTCACTATTTTCAAAGTCTTATTTAGTTCTACTCAATTTCTGAACATTGATGAATTTGGCAGACACAGTAAATTCAATAGACAATTCCCAGTGACAAAAAAAGATTTTTTAAAAAGTCAAAATGGCTTTTGAAGAGTAGTAGAGGTACTTTCAGGTAGAATAATGATCCTAAAAAAATTTTTTTTTAGAAGTGGCATGACTTCAAATGTATTAAAAAAACGCGTGTTTTGCATTTTAGGTTGGAATATCTGAAAAGCTTGACGACCTGGAACTGATTTGAATCCTGTCCTGTTTCTGGTTACAAAATCGTGTCGGCCTATGTTATTATTGGTGTTGATGCTGGTTCCAAGATAGACGAAATTATCTACGACCTCGAAATTATGACTGTCAACAGCGACGTGGAAGCCAAGTCGCGAGTTTGATGACAGGAGAAACTTCGTCTTGTCCTAGTTCACTACCAGACCCTGTTATATATAATATTATACATAAAATTCAAGTTAAAAGTTATTTATTTGATCATTTAATTTATGGTTCGGAATGTGCGAATAATCAATTAATAATTTTTTAATTCATCGCTAAATGACTAAACAATTTAACTGCTTGATTAATTACCTCAATCACATAATCCTCTACGGTGCCATTGTGAAACTTAATGACTCTTGATGTTAACGGGGTCTGATCGAGGTAGATGAGGCGTTAAGCCCTATTCCAGTTAATTATGCGGAAAATGGGGTTGACCTAGAGAAATGTGCATAATTAAAAACCAGAAACTACTTACCGGTGGATATTCATGTTTATGTACGTGTATGTACGTAAAAGCAGTTAACATAAATATGCTCCATCAATTGGCATAACGGAATTATGTTACAACAACAACCCAAGCAATTTAAACAATTATGCTGTTGCAGCTACTTATAATCACCGCATTAGCAGAAATATTTATTGTTGTTGTTATTATTGTTGTTATTACAGTTGACCCATGTCAATGACCGCGAAATTTTCCATCTGCTCACAATTTACATGATATTTAAGTGCAATAAAGAAATTGAGGCTGCAACTAAAGCAACCGATGCAACAACAACAACAAGAAAGCACAACGACAACAACACTGACATTTGCTAACTGTCAAAATAGCAGCAACAACTAAGCAAGTAAAGAGCACAGCAGACGCGTGAGACGTGAAACAACTGGAAATGAAAAAGATGCCATGCCGAGACAACAACAACAATAATAAATAAATAAACCAGCAACAGCTAAAGCAACTGACGCTACCAACACAACAACAATGAAGCTATGCTAAAACAAGACAGACACATAACTGTCAATTGGCTAAGTGAGGCCAAGAGCAATCTGTGAAACTGGCTGCCGAGACAAGGCGAGTTGAGTGCAATGAAGTTGAACGGTGACGGCGACCGCGATGGTGTTCAGCGTTGATCATTGCTGAAGTGCAGCTAAGCTGTTATTGTTGTTATTGTTGTTGCTGCTGCAGATCAGTGAGTAGTAACGAGATGTGGCAACTAGAATTGGTTAAAAATTCCAAGCACAGCGAGAAGCAGCGAGAAAAGCGCGCAAAAATCACAACAACGCCGGTGGCAATAACAGTCAACGATGATCATTGGTAGTGGTGGTTGCAAGAAGAACAAGAATAAGAAGTGTCCGATTGCAACAGCAGCGCGTTCTGCAATGAAAATATTCGCAAATTGATTGCGCATAGCCACCGAGCTCTTCACCATACCAACAAACATTAAACACAAGATGGACCGGATCGCCAATGATCAACACCCCAAACTCAACGCACTGCGGGAAGAATAAGGACAGCGAAAAGTTTCTTTGGAAGTATCCCTGTTTACTACCGTAGTTCCAAAGTAGTAGTAGAAAGTAAGCTACAGACAAAAAAATCTTCAACTACAGATGTGCTGAGAATTTCAGTAGTCTGGAAATGAAAAAGTTAGTTTTTATTAGTACAGGAAAAGAAAACCCAGCCAAGCAATCACAACACTTCCGAAACACCATTTCTAGTGCCCAATGAAATAACCTAATTGAAGCCTTGCTAACCAACAAGCCCGTAAACTCCCCTATCGACGAACAAAAACCAAAGTCTACATGTCGATCATCATACCGGTTCTACTATATGTGGACGATGTCGATATCTAATGAGTCGGCTTTGGGAGTCCTCTAGAAATCGTCGAGTAAGACGCGAGCACTGATTTGATTGCCTAAACGATGCATAAAAAACATGGACCGAATTTCCATCTGTGAACCGCTGTTAAATCGTAACAAAATCAACCCATTTCCGAAGCGGATGGTGACTGGTGACGATAAATGATTTGATTACACACAGGAATGGTCGATTTCCCAGCCAGGTTTGACGGCCAGGAAGATTTTGTTGCCTGTTTGGTGGGATTGGCTAGGAATCATACACTATGAGCTGCTCCTCTACTGTCAAACACTTTATTCGAACCCGTACGGCTAGCAAGTGTACCGAATGAAGGAAGCAAAGGCCCAACTTTGGCCAAAAGGGGTGGAATTGTGTTTCATTAGGACAACACCAGACTACACCCATCGATAGTGACTCCCTAGCAGCTTCACGAGTTTGGTTGGGAGGATTTTATGCACCGATCTTATAGTCCGGACCTCGCCTCAAGTGATTAGCATCAGCTCCTATCTAAGGCGAATAATTTGGCTGGTCATGAATTGGCCTCAAGAGAAGCTTGTAAAATTGGATTGTCCCAATTTTCGCCAATTTTTTGCTACGGAAGAAGTTGTAGAGCAAAATGGTGCATATTTGACATAAATCGGATAATTCTAAGTAAATAAGCATTCAATTTAATGCAAAATTAATGGATTATTTTTACTGGACCAAATTTTAATCTTTATTTATTTCTTTTTATTTAAGCTTATTTGGTTTTATTTTTAAATTGATTTTGTTTATTTTATTTCAATATATTCTTTTTAATTTTACTTTATTTTATTTAAATTAATATTATTTTGTTCTGGTTAATCTAATTTTTTTTTAATTTAAATTCATTTTTATTTAACTTAAATTAAATTATTTTTTTAGTTTTTTTATTAATTATTTCAATTATTTTTATTAATGTTTTATTTTACTTTTTTTTCAGCAGTTTATTTTATTATATGTTTTTTGTTTATTTTAATTTTTATTTATTTTTTAAAATTTTTTTCTGGGTAATTTTATTTAATATACTATTATTTTATTTGTATTAATATAATTTTTTTTTTGAATTTAGATTCATTTTTATTTAATTTAAATTGAATTATTTATTTATTTTTTTATTAATTAATTTATTTATTTTTATTAATGTTTTATTTTGCTTTGTTTCAGCAGTTTATTTTATTACATTTTTTTAGTTTATCTTACTTTCTATTTAATTTTTATTTTATTTATTTTGGGTTATTTTATTTATATTAATTTAATTTTTTTATATCTTTTATTTTTTTTTAATTTATTAAAAAATAATTTTTTCTTATATTCTCTACACAACCTCGCTGGTTAACTGGGTATACGAGTATTGTATGTAATACGTATGTATGAATATTAAATGTAGAATAAAGGAAAGTATAGAACTGGAAGTTGCCAGCAAGCTGAGGAAGACTCGTCATTGATTGTGCCACTATCCATATGGAGAGCTGTGTAAGCGCCGCCAATGTTGAAAATTCATATAATTTTCTTTAAGAGAGATTTAGAATGAGAGAAACCTTGCGTAGCTAAGCTTCCTAGCGTTTATACGATTAGAAATTTTTGTAAGTATGTGTTTGTTGTTCGTTGTTAATCTTAAAATGGTTTAATTTTGGTTTTACTCGCTATGCTTTTCTTTTCTTGCGCTTAGAATGTTTGCAACGAAACTTGAATTTTTTCTGTCTATTTCTTGTGTATTTATTCTATTTTAGTTGTTGTGTTAGTTTTATTTTCCTAGCAGAATTGCATCTTTATTTTGTCTTTAGTTCACTCTCATGTCCAACGTAAATTTCGTTTTCCTTATATGGCTTGGGCGCAGATAAACTTATCGCTTCCTTTTGGGGTTTTTCTTCGACAGAACGCTTTTATGTAGATAATTATTATTATTCCCATGCATTGTTGTTGTTTTCGCTATTTATGTTCAGTTGTCGATAGTTGATTTCTTTTGCCTAGGCAAAGTAGTTTGAGAAGAATTATTGGCTGGAATTTTTATTGCCTCTAAATTTGTTTTGTCTTTTGGTACTGAGACTTTCAACGTACTTCATTATAGTAGACTCGAAGAAGTTTTATAGAATAATAATTCTAGTACATGTTTGAGAATTACACAGAAAGACAGCATTTAAGTGAAAACTGGTATTAAAATTATGCCTAAAAGTATGCAATGACGGGTGAAGGGAAATATTTGTATAACAAACGAAAACTAAAATCGCATTTATATCTGATGGTAAGCAATTTCTTGAAATTGAAATTCAATTATAGTTGAGGAATTTACTGTTAATATTAGTTTCCAGTACTTTCTTGTATGCAAGGGACTCTGGAGTGTCGTTGACGTTTAAGTCAATAAACTATATTTCCATATACATAAGTGTGAAACAAAAAATATTAAAATATAAAAGCTAACAGTAGAACTAGTGAACCTGTTTGTAACCAACTACCCAATGCTAAGATGGTCAAGTCACAGCTAACCAGCGTCTCTACCGCACTCACTCGTTTTTCTTCACTCGCCACAATTTCACTATCGCTTAGCTATCTTTTTAATCTATTTTTTTAGTTTTTTTTGCATATTTTCCCACACCTAGTGACGAATAACGAAAAAAGAAAGCAAAAATGCTGAGGAATGCAAAAGTTATAACAAGGCTTTGTTGATTTAGCTGTGCCAAAAGTAGTAGCCTGAGAACATGAAGACAAAATATTTGTTAGTCGAGGCTGAAAGAGATGCAGAATTTTATGCCTGCGAGTCTATTCAAGTTGGTATTTTCTCACAAGTAGTATATATTCTAATCAATTGACTGCCTCACGCTTGTTTGATGTCACTTTAGACTTTTTGTTCACTTAAATTATCAATGCGCGTGTCTCTCCTTCTCTCTGCCGCTCTCTCTCTCTCTCTCTGCCGCTCTCTCTCTCTCTCTCTCTAGACTACTTGCGTCATTAGCGCCGAAAACAGCAATAATTATTAACAATAAATGTTTACAAATGAAATTCGAAATAAATGCCAAAACATTTAGAGAAATTAGCAGTAAGCCTAGGGAATCAGAATTTGGGGTGGCAAAGTTAGCTTAGCAAATAAATATAATTGTTGCGTTATGGAATTCTTTGCGCATAAATTTACAATGCAATTAAATATTAAAGTGCTCACAAAAAATACTAGTTTGGCTGCAACTGAACTCGTCCGAAAAATTTGAGAAATTATTTAATTTTTAAAATAATTAAAATAAAAATAATACTTTTGGTTTGAAACTACACTAGCAATGCACTAGCTACGAACTAGTATCGAACTAGTCTAAAAAGATGAATTGTGTAAATTTCTGTTTAATTATAAGAGATTTTAATTTAGAGAAAGCAGTACTCACGGACCAGTTGTTAAGGACAATGGTGTCAATATCATCGGCGTACCCTCGAGGTCCTTCTCGATCCTTAAAGAGCTTTTGTTGTTGTTTTCGCCGTTAGCTTACACAGCCATATATGTTTTGCGGGGATACTATGTTGTTGAAGGTTGCCTTAAAATCGAAGGACGGTGTATGTCGTATGTACTCTTTTCTCGGGTCATTTTCAAAACTTAGCGCATGATAAAAATCTGGTCAAAGGTGGATTTACCAGGCATAAAGCCAGACTGATAAGGTCTTTCACACAATAATGAACGATTGCTATTCGAACTTCTTGATAGTTGGGCAATGAAACGTCTATTTCATCATCATCGATTGGAGATTCGATAGTTACATAATTTCATCATGTCTGGCTAAAGTCGAACTAGTCCGAAAATATTTGAATGATGTACGTTTAATAGCTTCTGCTCAAATATAAACGATGCTCAATAAAACAAAAACGGTTAATTATTCTTCAATATTTATTTTATCCCCTTCAAAATAGTCACCATTAGAGGCGATACACATATGCCACCTTTTTTTCCAATCTTCATAACACTTCTGGTAGGCCGCTTTAGGTATGGCTTTCAGTTCCTTCTTCGAATTCTCTTTTATGACTTCAATCGACTGAAAATGCTTTCCACGAAGCGGCAATTTGAGTTTAGGGAAAAAAAAAAATTCACACGGTGTCATGTCGGGTGAATACGGTGCTTGCGGAACAATATTTACGTTGTTTTTGGTCAAATAATCGCGTACAAGACGAGACGAATGAGCTGGCGCATTATCATGATGTAGAAACCATGACTTGTTGTCCCACAAATCCTTCCTTTTGAGACGAATATTCTCACGCAAACGCTTCAAAACGGATAAATAATATTCAGCATTAACGGATTGACCTTCTGCAAGGAATTCCGAGTGCACAACACCTTGGCTATCAAAGAAAACAGTGAGCATAACTTTGATTTTCGATCGACTTTGACGTGGTTTTTTGGGTTTCGGCTCATTTGGAAGGCGCCATTCAGATGATTGCTGGGCTGTTTCAACGTCGTATTCATAGACCCAAGTCTCGTCACCAGTTATGGTGTGCTGGATGTCCGTATCACTCATTGTGAGCATTTCCTTGGCGACAGTTTTGCGTTCCTCTTTTTGAAGAAAATTCAACAATTTTGGAACAAGTCGAGCAGACACACGTCTCATGCCCAAAACATCGTGAATAATGCTATGAGCGGATCCATTTGATATGTTGAGCTCACTAGCTCAACGCAATTTTCTTTACTTTTTCGACGTGTTCTTCGTTTATTGACGTTGTTGGGCAAGTTCTCCAGCGATGTACGGCCGTCCTTGAACGACTTATACCAATCAAAAATACGTGCACGTGATAGGCAAGATTCCCCATATGCCTTCTGCAACATTTTCATTGCGTCCGTCGCACTTATTCCATTGGAATAACAAAATTTCAAACAAACTCTTTGCTCAACGTTAATTTCCATAGTAAAATTCGAAAAACACACTCTAGGTTGACTTGTTTATAGTGTCATAAAAAAAACTATGTGACAGATCGCGCTCAAATTTGACATGTAAACATATAACAGTCCTGGCAACCTAAGCAAAAAAACAAGTATGGCCATATGTCTTGTCCTTGTCGAGTTATGGATAAAATCTCCGTTTATATTTGAGCAGAAGGTATTTATATATTGTAAAGAAAGTGAGTAATTTTGGCTAAAAAGTACCCTACGACTATACTAGTTACAAACTAGTAACTTCGCCCGAAAAATAAGTTATGTATAATTTTCTAAATTGATTTGAAACCAAATTAATAATTTTAGTTGAAGACTGCACCATAAATTTACTTCTACATTTTCAAAGAGTATACGACTGGTATATAACAATCACAAGCTGGCAAAGCCAGGTTAAAATACCATAAAAAGGTGACACTTGATTGATCCATTGATTTTGTCAGGTATGCCACTTTTAAAGCAGTTTGTAACTAGTTATTTCAGCGACATAGAATATACTGTTTCTATACAACAACAATTATCTAAACACAATCATGCTTCAATATGTATTATTCTATTTCAAAGTACACCGATATTCAGGGTAGCAAATATGCGCGCAAATCTAGCTTATGACGTCATTGCGTCGCCATCAATGTTGCGGCTATGAATAGATTAGTTAGCCGTTATATTGTAGAGAGCTGCGCGTAAAGGATATCAAGAAATAAGAAAAATAAAAGAAAAACAAAAATATGATGATTGCGTCATTCAAAATGCCACGCTGAAAAGGATAATGATTAAATAATGTAGATATGTATGTATGGTAAGACGAAAAGAAATGTATGATGAAAGAAAGTGCGAAGTGTGTAGAGAGTGCGGTCACAAAGCTGCCATGAGATGTCCAATGACAGACAATGGTAACACATTTAAAGGCCATAAAGTGTTTGTGCGTTTGAGAAAATCGTACGAAGAAACATAGAAATATAGAAGGCGAAGGTAATCATTATTTGTTTGTGCGTAGCATATCTACAGCGTTTGAGGTTGCTGTTTCTTCCACCTAGTTGTGGGTAGATGGTGGATTTTGGTTTTGCTTTCTTTTGTTCGAGTAGGGCTCCAAATCTGAATAGGGTGGAACAAATTTATTGCCATAGTAAAAAGTAATCCATTATTTCATTTCAAAGTTGCTAATGTCGAGCAATTGTGACAATCGATTTCCACAGGCTTCTCTTGAGGAAAATTCTTAATCAGCCAAATCATTCGCCATAGACAAGAACAGATGGTAATCACTTGGTACGAGGTCCGAACTATAAGTTGTATACATAAGAACCTCCCAAATGATTCTATGACAATCTCACCAAACACACAACAAAACTTTGCTGTGCGTCAAACCTGGCTTGGTTACCGTTTCCGCCAGCTCACCGCGTTTCGACCACGACCGATTTCGCTTGATGTTGTCGTATCTAGTTTTTTTTGGTTTAGTTCGTGTGGCACCCAAATATCGAGCTTCTTTTTGAAGCCAAGGTTATGCAAATGGTTCCGCACAGTTTTTTGGCCTATCTTTAGTTCCTCAGCAATTAAATAAGTGCTCACGTGGTAGTCTGTTTCCACTATTTCCATGATTTTATCGCAATTTGCGACGACAGGCCTCCCGACGCGTGGTGCATCTTTGGCATCGAAATTACCGTAACGGAACATAGCAAACCACTTTTGTGCTACACGTTCGTTTACTGTATCGGTTCCATAAACTAAATTAATTTTTTCAGCCGCTTTGGTTGCTTTTTCGCCTTGATCGAAGAAGAAATTGTAAAATATAGCGAATTTTCTCTTTGCTGGTGTCCATCTTTGACGAGCGCTCACAAAGTACTGAGTCATCAATCGAAAAAACAAACTTTTAGCGCGAATAAACACGTTTCCAGCGCCGTATAGTATGACATGATGCGACACGTAACACTAGTACTATGGACAATAACGCCATTTCTTAGATAAAAACTGAACTTTTTACTGGACCTAATATGTATATGCTCGTGTATCATATCTGGTTATGTGGGTTGTCGCGCCTGGAGCGGGCAGAAGGATTATTAACCGAGCGCAAGCGGTGAAAGAGTTATGTAGGTGTGTGTGTGTTCTGTGTGGCTGAGTTGAAAATAGCAACTGTTTATGTGATGTCTGTGTGCGTGTAGGCGTATTATAATCTCTAAGATTGTCACTACTTGCTTCCGGCTTTCCCATTCACACACTGTTTTACAGATTTATTTTGCATTCGAAATGTGTTGTGGACTATAAGCGATAAAAAAGAAAAGTGAACTCTATTTTACAGTAAATTACATTAAAATGAGCTAGCCAAAACTATGTATTTCTGAAGAGTTCTGCATTTTGTTTCTTGCTAAACATGGAATTCCAAAAAATGCTCCGACATTATCCATGTCCGTTGCGCAATTCTTCGTTTTAATTTAAAAATAAGTGAACAAGGGTAGTGATAGACTCTCTCCGAGTGTACGAAACGCTACATCTGAATTTGGTATTCCTCCAAAACTTATACGGCTGTATAAGCTGACCTTAAATAACACCAAAAGCTCCATCACGATCGGACAAGACCTCCCCATTCAGTTTGAAAAGAAGTTTCAGACTTTGCTGGAGAAAAAGATAAGAGCTAAAAAGCTGAATAGAGAGATTCAATCTTCTATAAGAGTGTACAGCTGCTGGCGTACGTCGATGATAATGATAAAGAAGCGAAGCGAATGGGTCTGGTAGTGAATGAGGGCAAGACTTAATACCTCCTGTCATCAAACAAAGAGTCATCGCATTTGAGTCTTGGCTCCCATGTCACTGCTGACAGTACGAACTTCGAATACGTAGATATTTTCGTTTATCCTGGACCATTCAATGTCAGCCTGAAAAAACACCGCAACAGCAGGTAACCGCAGGCTAACTTCGCTATAATCGCATAAGTGGCGTCTACGATAGTAAAAAAGAAGAAGAAACTTGAATGCAACCGAACTGAAAAATAGTTGGGCAAAGATACTGAGAAATCTTTATGAAGGATCGGAAAGGGAGTAGCAATCTAAGCAGCCGTCCATTTGTGGCTAATCAATCTAACATTTCGATGTCCAACTTGGCACTTCCCACATCGTAATATAAAGTTGAGAAGAGCTGTTGCTGGAATGCTCCAATACGAAGGTATGCCATAGATGATGTGCCGTTGCATGTGGACCAGAAGGAAAATAGCCTACTTCAAGCAGGCGAGATACGTGAGTGAATTTTGTAGGCCAAGATTTTGCTCTGCCAATTAATTTCCGCAGCAATTACTGTAAGTTGATTGAGTTGGTAGATATGCACAGATATAAATGGTTCTTGTAAAGATTCAATTCATCTGAGTTTTTGAAGCCCTAAACCGTTATTTAAAAAGGATGGGCCAAGACTGAGCGATATCGATTTCGCTTGAGGGTCTTAACAATTCTAGCATCAAGAAGGTTCCTAAGTTCAACTTCTCAGTGGCGCGTTTGTATTTACAATACATATTCGTATGTGCACAACCGATGGTGTCACAAATGTTTTTAAAATTTCTCGATTTCACCTCAAGTTGATTTCTATTGATTCTCTATTTGCCAAGAACATTTATTAAATTACCTCCGCAAATTTAAGCTCATTTAGAAATAATAATTTCTTTCATTACTCACTCGCCTTGAAGCTACTATTACCATCTTTACATACATATGATTGTACGTGTATGTATATGTGTGTGTGCTTTAACGCATAATAATTTTCACCTCAACAATCAGTCATGGCCGCTGGCACATTGGCACAACCAACGCTGCCTTCATGCCGCGCTTAAAGCTCCTGTAGAAAAGAGAAATGAGTACAATGTCAACAGTACAACTTGTCCTCGACCCAATAATATTGTCCCCCATACCATAAACACACACACATACGCATGCACGCCCTTACTATATATGTATGTATGTAGTACCATATATACTCGTCTACACAGGTATAATGTCTATAAAGCATATATATATATGACATTGTAAATATCTTGTTATTTCTGCGCTTGGGAAAAAGTGCGTAGTTCTTTGTGAATGTATGGTATATGTATACAGGTATGTATGTATATTGCTTTGTTATTAAATTATGTACACATAGCTTGACTTTAAATAGAATATAAACACTGTAAATATTCTTCTACTAAAATACTTGTAAAGACAAGGCGTTTTTTTTGTTTTTTTTTTGTTTTTTTTTTTTCTTTTGAAGAAGCAACAGACGATGGCTTTGATGGAATTGGAAGGTTATTTGAAGGTTGCTGAAATGAAACAAGGACAATTAATTAATTAGGGGAAACTAGTTGTTGTTTTACAAAACTTATTTCTACATGAAAGCGCCAAGTTATGAAACAGAGTCCGTCGTGACCGGCAAATGCACCGAAGTTTCCAAAAATATCACACTTCGCACAATATGAATATTAGTAGGCTTACTTAGCTTCTACCATACTGCAAAGGATCTTCATTAAAAGGACTGTAACACATAGGGAGTCTACTTCTACTCAGAGTAGGTAACTCGCTTTAAAGTCTTCCCTTCCTTCTCAACATTTCGATAGATCCGTGCGGCATGTACTGAAGAGGTCCGCTAGTCATTTTGTATGCCGTCATTGCTCCATCATGATCCCCTTTATCATTTAATAAGTCCTGTTTTTCCATAGATTATAAGTTTTGCGGTTCCATTTCTTGCGGTTCCATTTCGGTAAAATTTGTCTTAACTTTCAACAGAGCACGGACTGTTTTCTTCTCAAAGCGGTCTGTATTGAGTAAGATGTTGGAAGATCTACTTTATCTAAAATTTATCTTAGATATCAAGGAGCTTTATCTCGAATTAAATAAATTCCCTTAATAGTACTTTGTGTACCAAAGCGTTATTGATTCGGAATAATCTGTTTGGTTGTACCTTGCCTAGCAAGTTCGTTTAGCCTCTCGGTCCTCTTTAAGCTTTTATGACTAGGGACCCAAACAGTAAGAGGCTCAAGAATATACTCGCGATAAGGCATTCCTGCCGCCGCGATAGTCGAGTGGAGCTTTGCGTACTGTCATTCGTAAGGCTATGCTGCGAGTCCTAGTTCTAACAACATCCAAAAGCTAAGAGAAAATTAATTTTTCTCATCGCGCCAGCCACTCCGCTGTCAATGTCGACCCTTCCGAGTGTATTTCTGACATGAAAATTAAAGCGACGGCTTGGAATAAACTGCAGGAGCTTCCATTTAGTGGGAAAATATCACGCACACCACAAATTGGAGAAGAAACTCGGCCGAATATCGTTTCAGCGGTTACAAAGCAGTTGATCAAGGACAGTCACTCCCAAAATTTTCCTCAAAAACTGAATAGGAAAATATTTTTGTGATTACAACAACGACAATAGGAATTGTCTGTGGTGTTAGCACTCTCCACAAGAGATGAAGATGTTCCTTCTCGAGTATTTGATTATAATTTTTCTTATAAATCATAGTTTAATTATGAGTTCGGTAGCGAAAATAACTCCCTTCGAGTGTATTTTTGACATTTTTGAAAAAACAAAATCAACTTAATTAACCAGACGTCGATACCAATCAATTATTACAGTGCGATAAATACCAAATTTCGTGTAAGGTGACTTCGGACTTCTGAAAAATATCCTATCTTAAGGGTGGCTGCTGCGAGGTCGAGTAGTTTCAAGAAGTTTCTACGGAACTTTTTCGAAGTAGGGTAAAAACGACATTACGAACGATGAGAGAGGGAGTAGGTATATGGATGGAGTAGTATTTTTTTTGGGGAGGACAGCGTGTAGGGTCATTCTAACCGAGGCTACTTTTAAGCTATTCTTAGGTAAATCTATGCTCAAAATTATCTTAGATCGCTAAGGGAAGACTCTGCTAACGGCATATGCCCTTAGACTCATGTGCAAGACAAAAGACCTTTCACTCAAGTTAATAGATACAGAATCAGGGCTTGTCTCTGATAAGTTTCTTAAAGTCTTCGTTTGGTATGAAAAATTCATGGTAATATTCCATTAATAATTTCTTGCCTTTAACTTTAAGTTAATACATATGTATGTATGTACGAGTATGTCTGCATGAAAATAAACCGCCTTAAAATCTCTGCCTCAAAAATTTCCGTTTGACATTATGAGCCTGTAAAATTTAATTATATCATTAATTTGCCACCTTAACGCCGAAACCTCTTTAAAATGTTTGTGCTTAGTAAAAGAGAAGAGAGGTTGCGACTTGTAAAAACAACATAACAACAACAACAACAACAACAGTAACATAAAAGTGAACTTAATAAAAAGTGGCAGCGAAGCGCATCAAAAATTTATGCTCCACCTGAGCGGGCACAAGGTGTAGGAAGGAGTTGGCGGATGGTGGAAAAACAGCGAAGAATCGGAATATTCTTTTATGAGTTAGACAATACACGTGTATGTGTATGTGTGTACCAGTAGGTATATGGGTGGGTGTGTGTGTTTTCCAAAGTATAAATGAAATTATAATATCTATGTAACTGACAATATGTTTGTATGTAAATTATGTTATATAGGCATTAAATAGCGCACACTGCCAAAGGACTATACTGAGCACGTGTATGGACCCTGCAGGAAAAACTTCTTATTGTTTTCCTTTATGTAACATAATCAGCTTCCGACTAGTTACATACTAGTGCTAGTATACCCTATTAAAATACTGCTTGCCATCATACCAGTTGTTGTCATATCAGACTAGTTAATAACCAGTTATACCATATATAGAAAATCTATTCATCAAATATTCCCCACAGGGAAAATGTAACTAAATGTATGTCTGTGTGTCTGTCTGTCTCTGTCTCTCCACTTTACTGCGGTTGGTATGGCAGAAATATTGTAACGCTTGCTGGATATGTATTTTTGTGCGCCTAAATATGTTTATTTTACTAAATTTTGTTGTTGTTGTTCTTTACGTAAAGGTTTGCTGTTTTCTGCTTGACAAGCAAATATAATTATTCGTTAGTTGTACATACTCAATTGTTGTTGTTTGTTGCCCGCAATGCTTTTGTTATTATTACCATTATTTTTATTGTCATAATTTTTGAAATTATTATTATTATAGTTGTTGTTGTTTTTTATTGTTGTTGTTGTTATTTATAAAATTGACAATATTTTAAGGCGCGTAGTGCGAACCATAAAATGCGCCTCCGTCAAGCGTGTAACAACATTTCCGGCATTAACCATGAACGGTTAGCACTAACTGGTGGATAAGGGGAAAGAGACTGAAAGGGGGTAAAAGCGTGAAAGGGGAAGGGTGAATTAGGCATTGCACAGCGAAAACTTTCGAGAGCTTGACAAAGCGACGGCAAAGGCTGTCAAGGTGAAGGTGGGTGAGTGAGCAAAGGTGCAATGTTGTTGGTGTTAAACTGAAATTATTTATTGCCTCAGCATCAGCGGCTGTAACGGTTACTTGTGTGTATGCCGCTGTAGGTAAAAGGTGTTTTGTTTTAGACATAGGAATTTCAGTGAAGCAATCCTTTTTTCGGGTTTGGTCTTTTTGAAAGCTGTCCTTGGGTTTGTACTCAGTTTGGTTTGCCCATTATGAAATGGCAAGAGTTGCTCCATATCTACTTCTGCAATATTCCGACGATAAAGTCCCCCAGCCCCAGCAGAGTGGGTACTTCGAGCAACTATGAATCGATTTCGCACCACATTTGCCCTAGTGGATAACGCGTATCCTCCGAGATGACCAAAGATGCTTCTGCTGCTGTGGAGGAATGAAGGGGGAATGAGTCCACAAGCCATAGATGAGACGGCATTACATCCACAAAAAAGCTCTATCCGGTGTATTTTATGGGCAAAGTCTATGAGAAATGGTACAGAGCTATGACGGACGACAATTGGTTCCAACCAAATGACGCTACATGACACACAGCCAACAAAATAATCAATTGATTGAAGGAAACTTTTAGGCAGCACATTATCTTGCGTAATGGACGAGTGGTGTGGCTTCCAATATCTTGCGATTCAACACCGCTGGACTATTTTTTGTGTGGCTATGGGAAGTCACTTGCTTACGCAGATAATCCCGAGGCGATTGACTTGGAAGAGAATTTTCGGCGTGTTATAGTCGACATATGGCCCCAAGTGTTGCAAGAAGTGGTCGAGTGTTGAGCCTCTCGGCTGGAATTTATTCGAGTAAACTGCGATGGTCACTTGCCCGAAATCATTTTCAAAACGTAATGGCAAACTCTTTCCGTTATAATAAAAACTAAATTCTTATTTGGTTTTGAAACCCACATGCTTTAAAAACACCCTTTACTTAAGTTCGTTGCTATTAAATTTACTCCATGAAAAGGTGAAACCTTTAGGTGTTGTTTGTTGGCGAGTAGAAAGTACTGTTAAAGTAACAACACTGTTTACAACAATAAAAATAAATATTATTAGACTCTTGGAGTGGGACAAAGGAAATAATAATAGCAAATATTTTTTTGAGGAAACAAGAACAACAAGTGAGTAAAATTGTAATCACAAAATACTTATTAAAGAAACGAGTTGTGACGAATATGTGTATTATTTTGGAAGTTGGTCTGATTAAGATTTGAGTCCATGGCTCATACTTTTTCTAAATGTATTGGGTGTATGGATTAATTCGTGCGGTTTCCTAAGAGGCTCTACTAGTATTAGTTCGCGTCGTGTTCATCTGTGGCTATTTTCATTTCAAAGGTACTGTCATTTCGCGTCGTTTTCAGTAGATCTCATTTGTTTTAGCGTGAACAACAATTCGTTTCATTCATTTGAAAATTTCGAAATTTGTACCAGATAAAGTGTTTATGCGGCGAGTTCTTCTTCATTACTTTTACATGAAGAAAAGTGCTACCGAAAGCCATCGTATTTTACTGGACGTTTATGGTGACCATGCTTTAGCCGAACGAACGTGCCAAAAGTGGTTTGCACAGTTTAAAAGTGGCAATTTCGACTTAGACGACGGTGAACGACCCGGACAGCCAAAAAAATTTCAAGACAAAGAATTGGAGAAGAACAAGAAGAACTTGCAAAAGTATTAGGAGTTGATCAAGCAACCGTTTCCAGATTAAAATCATTATAATTCATCCATAAACTTGGAAATTGGGTGCCTTATGAATTAAAGCCAAGAGACGTCGAACATCGATTCTGCATGTCGGAAATGTTGCTTCAACGCCACCAAAAGAAGTCATTTTTGCATCAGGTTGCAAATGGCGATGAAAAATGCATTCGTTATGGATTCATTAATCCAAAGCGCAAGAGATCATATGTGAAGCCTGGTCAACCATCGACATCCACGTCAAAGCCGAATATCCATGGTGCCAAGGTTATGCTATGTATTTGGTGGGACCACAAGGGTGTGCTCTATTATAAGCTATTGAAATCGGGTCAGACGATCAAAATCAGAAGTTCAGCACATTATTAGTGTCTTCTGATTACAAAAAGCTCTTATCGAACTCTCATTAATCCTACTATAAATTTTTTCTCCTCAGAGATCTTTGTTACTACGGAGCCACCAAGGCATTTAGAAACCTATTTGGAAGCAAAGTTAGATTTATCTTCAGCAAAAGTCAAGCAGAGAAAATTGCATCAGTACGCATTAATGTGAAATCAGGGCACGACTTGCCAGCAATCATGGCCAACCTGATCGGAATGGGATAAGAAAAGATCACGTGGAATATACTCCTTAAAAAGAGAGAATACGCCCAAGGAAATAGGACTTCTGACAAATCACTTTCTGATATAATGATATGCAGATAGACTGGAAGTTACTTTTAAAAGACGCTGCATGAGCTTTAAAAACTTTGAGAAGTTAAAAATAAACACTCCTATTTTATATTACTGCCTCGATACAGGCAATGTTTAGTTTCAAAATTTCAAGATTCTCTTTCTTGATGGCCTATTCAATCTAGCTGACCTCAAATTTATTGATTCAATAAGTTTCATTAAAGGATCGAATGGGTTGAGTAAAGTAGAATAGTAGACAAGAAATTTTGACAATGCAATGTCTATCACCCTTGTCTAAATTTTATCGATTCCCTGTAGAGGGGCAACTACAGTTAGAAAAATTTATTATCTTTTATATTGGATCTTGGTCAGACCAGGACTCGAGCTCAGTCATTAGAAAAATGAATTGGAAAAGTATAAGCTGTATTATTAAAAAAGTGGAAGAAGCCTACGTTCCAACTCCCTTACGAAAATGTGATTATCAAAGCCTATAAATGCTTCATCGGAGCCCAGGTATATAGAGGATAATGTAGTGTGTGAATAATGTGCACTCAAAGAAAACCTCCAATTTATGATATGAGCGCAATTTGGGTGAAAAATGAGTTTGCTATGGAAATCTGAGAGGAATGTGGTTTGTGGGATGAGTGAAGCTCTAAAGGCACTTTGATATTTGAGACTAGCGGAACTCAAGAGAAAATGGGCTCTGCGAAGTAAAAAGAATTTAATATATAAAACTTTTGGAAATAAAATTCAATATAAGTTATTTATTTATAAATTTTATAATTTTTATCAAATTATTATATTTTTTTCCTTTATTTAGGTATATTTTTTCGAATGATTTTAAACGTAGTTAAAACATTATTTTCTGTAGAGTCTTAAAAAATAATAATTTCACCTCATTTACACGTGTTGTGTAATAAATAATCCACAAATCACTATATCAAAGCATTTTTAACTTTGAATACAAACATTTCTCTATAAATTTAGCTTCTAAATAAGTTGTACAAGAAAAATAAAGCCAAAAATTTGCATTAAAATATTTTACGTATACGCAGTGGCATCCTCGCAACTTTTCACCCATACTCCCACTCGCCTTTAAGATAATATGATTTGCTAAGCGCTCGCCGCTGATTTAAATTACTATTAATAATTTAGCCGAATTTAAGACGCCACTGCTGCGCAAAAACAACAACAAAAACAGCAGAAACGTTAACGTTTATTTTTGCATAAGAAAAGTTATAATGAATTGTTTAGGGCGAGAGAGGAGAGTAAGCATGAGACGTGTAGTTAAGTGGATAAATGCAAAGGCAAGAGAAAATATTCAAAATTTTTATTTTAACATTTTCCTTACGTATATATGCACACTTTACATATGTATGTATACATCTATATATATGTATATACTGGCATATGAATTGCTTTTGTTGGTTGGAAGATCAACCAAAGAAGAGCAAAGCGTTGCGACAATGCGACGTAAATGTTTAAAATGAAAACTTTTCCATTGCGAATTTTATCCCCTTCCACACTCCATTTTTATCACGCCGCACCAATAAAAAACGCACACACACACACACACACTTTGAAGTTTGTTTTGAGAGTAAGAAAAGCGAGAGCGCAGACACTGGTAGGTAATAAGTATTAATGTGAAAGAAAAGGAAAATCAAGTAAGAACGATTACAAAAAAAGGAGAAATAAATAAATAAAATTATGCCAACAAGATGGTTGAATGGCGTAACAAGCAAGTTTTCATATATAATTTCTATAAGACTGCATATGAATATATTCAGCAGCACATATGTGGATATAAGCGTACTCATATATATGTATATTGAAGAGTATGTAAGTGTAAACCTTTTTTGCTTTATCGAGACAAATTTATGAAGTAAATCGGGTACAACTTTTCAAAAACTTTTACAGTGCAAAAATCTTTTATACATACATATGAGTCAGTCTTAAATCTTACGTATGCTTGTACATGTAACTTATATACAGTAGCGTGCGCATTTATAGTATAATTAACTAATTCAATACATATTTTATCTGTTCACGATTTATTGGATTTCGAAATGAATTTCGAGCAAAATTACAGCAATAAAATTACTGTTTATTGCTCGAAATTGGCAACTACTCAGTGTTTCAATATTGACTGGTGTTTCTCTTGAGCACCTTATTGTACTATTCTACTCCTCATCTTACTTATACACTTACATACATACATAACCATGTTTATTTCTGTCAAACTTGTCAACTTAACCTCCCTCTGAGACAATCTGTGAACATTTGTTATTATTTCTTGCCTACAAAGTTTATCCAAAAGTTGTTGTTCTTTTGTTATTGTAACAATAAAATTTCCAAAAGAACCTTTATTCTTTTCACATGCTATCTACTTACGAACACATGTGTGCTTATAAGCTCGAATATATGGTATATGTTTTCCTTATGTAACTCTGGCATAACTACTTTGTGCCTTGAAAAGGATTGCCAATCCTTTGGCGGTCCCTTGTCAGAGAGTAAATCGAAAATGTGACATATAAAAGTAAAGTTTAAGCGTTGTTGAAGTTAAGCAAAAAGTTTTTAAGAAATATTGTTGTTTTAAACTCAGATGACGGATTTTCTGTGTTGGAGTTTTATGTCTATTTGGAAGAGATAATTCACTCGGTAGTGCAAAATTAAGCTAGCATGCAAAAATTCTAGTTAAATATTAGTATTTTTGGATTGAAATTTAACTAGTTTCTTGTAAAATATTTTCTTTCTATTCTCCCTTTACGTTGGTGGCGTGGTGCGGATAATTTATACGAACCAAAATCCTTTTTGTCCGACTCTTGTGGCCCGCGAACTTGTAGAAACCTTGAAAAGCAACATTATTGACAGGAAACGGAAGTGTAAAGGATATATAAATAATAATAATATTAGGTAAAGTAAAAATTTCGGTAGGCTTTTATCTAAGAAATGGCGTGATAGTCCATAGTACTAGTGTTACGTGTCGCATCATGTCATACAATACGGCGCTGA
This sequence comes from Ceratitis rosa, assembly GCA_037013455.1. Classification (NCBI taxonomy): domain Eukaryota; kingdom Metazoa; phylum Arthropoda; class Insecta; order Diptera; family Tephritidae; genus Ceratitis; species Ceratitis rosa. The sequence continues at coordinate 6,056,616 of JAWMAG010000031.1, read as the reverse complement.
AAACGTGTTTGTTCGCGCCAAAATTTTGTCTTTGACAGTTTTTCGATTGATTGACTCAGTAGGTTGTGAGCGCTCGTCAAAGATGGACACCACCAAAGAGAAAATTCGCTAAATTTTACAATTTTTCTTCGACCAAAGCGAAAAAGTAGGCAAAGCGGCTGAAAAAATTAATTTAGCTTATGGGCCCGATACTGTAAACGAAGGTGTAGCACAAAAGTGGTTTACTAAGTTCCGTTCCGGTAATTTCGATGTCAAAGTTGCACCACGCGTCGGGAGGCCTGTCGTCGAAAATAGGGATAAAATCATGGAAATAGTGGAAATACACCATCACGTGAGCACTTACTTAATTGCTGAGGTACTAAATATAAGCCAGAACCGTTTGGAACCATTTGCATAAAAAAAACCGAACTACCTTTTCACTTTACCTAATATATTGTTAGTTCTTCGAAAGGCTGATGGATTTTTATTTCATGTCAGAAGTACACTCGGAGAGGTTGAAATTCTCTGTCGAGGTGTGACAACAGTCATAAAATAATTCTCTTCAACTTTGGTAATGGCTAGTCAAGAATTCCAGCCTGTGACCTTCCTCATAGTAGCATGCAATTCCAACTAGTGAAGCACTGTGGTCGCAAAGATTCGAATCTAAATCTTATAAAGAGATATCTGTGAACTCCAAAACTCATGTTGATTGAACAGAACAGACTCTCAGACTCAGAGACATAGGCAGCCTTGCTTATCAATAAATTAAAAAAAAAACAATTTTTTCATACCCTCTTCCATACATATATTGCCAACGACTAGTACAAAAAAAATTTATACTTTTTATTTTATTTTGTTTTTGTGTTAATAGGAAATGTTGTAAGTCATTTTCAAACATATTTATAAGTGCTGATTTATTGGTACATACTCGTATGTTGCTGTATAGTAGAATAAAAACGTTTGCTTATACTGTTATATTGAAATGACTGCGCCAGCAGAAATAGAGTTGAATAAAAATTGAGCCAAAAAAGTGTGGTAAATATGAAAAGCACAACAAACTTAATGCACTCATAAAAGGTAGCAATTAATATTAATTTAATTTGAATTCGAATTTTAAATAGAATTTTAATTTCAAATTAAATTTTTGTTTTATCTAAATTTATTATATTAATTTTATGAATTCTTATTTTTAAAGTAGACAATTTTTTTTTCGAAGTTTTGCACTTGATTCAGTTTTAAATAAAAAAATATTTTTTCCAAAATTACTTCCTTTGTGTTTTTTATTTTGTTTTTTTTTTTTTTTTATTTACCATCGTATACTTCTGTTGTGCTCTATATATACATATATTTGAAAAAATTGAACACCCCACTCGTGATTTACCGTAAACAATTCTTGAAATTAATTGTCAAACTTATCGATAACGCTCCAATAAGTCTTCATAATTATTAATGATTATTAAGCGGAAACCCACAAAGATAGTACCATTTACACATATATCAATATTTATGTCTGTATGTATCTATTAACGAATGCATATATGTATTTATAACCGTTGAGAGGCAACGTGGAAATTGCCATAACTGTTTAAATGTTCATAGTAAACACACGAATCAAATACTTACACACATCTGCATATACAGATATAATATATAAACAGCCATTTGATAAACACATAAACATAAACATTCATACGAATGTGTGCAGGTATTTATTTACGCAAGCTTAAGCAGCCATAAGGATACAATGAAATTTCCACAAGTTGTAGGATAACAAGAAACAAACAAACGCTTGCAATGAATACTCGTATGCGCAGCCTACGCTTGTACACATACACGTAAATACTCAGACATACGTGTATACATACATATGTACGTAAATCCAAACACCCACAGGCAGGCAGTAAGCCAAGCCTACGTGCGTACAAAGCGTTATTGTAGATTGCTTGCAAATGGCTGGAAATTTATAGGCACATTGTAGTAGGAGGCATAAGTACGTTTGTGTAATTATACAGTTATATTCCAAATATTAGGGTGTTCAATTTCGGTAATTTTTGTAAGTTCTTAAATAAATAAGAATTTTTGCAATTGGTTTTCCATTTATTTCCCACCACTTTAAGACTAAAATTAGTACAACAGTGCGTATACGTAATTAGAAGAAGAATTTTATGTGTGCAGTAGACTAATTGAATAAATAAAAACGTAGTAAAAAAATTAAATAAATATATTTTTAAAGGTATATTTAAATATAGTATAAGAAAGAACGATAATAGATTTTTTAAATAATTAACACCCTCATATACAAAAGCACATATAATCATTCTCTTTCTAAAGAAAAAAATCCATTTCATAGAAAATGTGGTACTACACACATAAATACCTATTCATAAAGACTAACTCACTTCTAGATACAAATACAACAAATACTTCTTCTTTCTACCCACACTCCATGGACGAATATTTGTGCGTGTTGTTATCTCTTTTTCTATGACACTACCAACGACAGTTGGTCGGTTGACGACAACGACCGGCAATTCACTACGTTAAAGTGAACCTGTTTAACGGCTGCCACTCGCAACAAACAAAATTACTCAGTAGCAAGCCTAATCTGAGAATGGCATAACTCAAAAAAACAAAAACATTAAATAAAAAACCAAAATAATTGAACTAAAACTTAAATTGAAATAAATGAAACAAAATAAAATAAAATAAAATAAAATAAAATAAAAAATAAAATAAAATAAAATAAAATAAAATAAAATGAAATAAAATAAAATAAAATAAAATAAAATAAAATAAAATAAAATAAAATAAAATAAAATAAAATAAAATAAAATAAAATAACATAATAAAACAAAATGAAATAAAATAAAAATAATAATAAAAATAAAATAAAATAAAATAGAATAAAAATAAAGTAAATAACATAAAATAAAGTAAAATAAAGTAAAATAAAAAGACATAATTAAAATAGTTAAAATAAAATAAATAAAATAAAATAAAGTAAAATAAAATAAAATAAAATAATTTAAAATAAAATGAAATGAAATAAAATAACATAAATAAATTAAAGTAAAATAAAATTAAATTAAATGAAATAATTAACATAAAATAAATAAATAATATAAATAAATTAAAATAATACAAAACTAAGTAAAATAAAGTAAATAAATGAAAAATAAAATAAAACAAAATAAAATAAAATAAAATAAAATAAAATAAAATAAAATAAAATAAAATAAAATAAAATAAAATAAAATAAAATAAAATATAATAAAATAAAATAAAAGAAAATAAATAAAAATAAAATAAAGTAAAATAAAATAATTTAAAATAAAATGAAATGAAATAAAATAACATAAATAAATTAAAGTAAAATAAAATTAAATTAATTAAATAATTAAAATAAAATAAATAAATAATATAAATAAATTAAAATAATACAAAACAAAATAAAATAAAGTAAATAAAAAATAAAACAAAATAAAATAAAGTAAAATTAATAAAAAAAATAAAATAAAATAAATGAGAACTAAGAAAGGAGCTGAAATTCACAGTTGCTGTGGTCAAATTTGTCACGTGGTTTGAAGGCAGTAAGGAAATAGGTAACTCCAATATATGTCAGACATTTCCTTTTTTTCCAAATAATTCTTAAGAAGATTTAAGATCACTCAGTGTCACTTTGTGGGCCCTGACTTAAAAATAAATTAATTTTTTGGAAAGTGAAACAAATAGTAGAATTAAAACGAACAAAGAATATACAATAAAACTAATAAAAGAATAAATAATTTTTTTTTTTGATTTTTTAGTTATCCAACAAGCTTAAAGCAAGTTAATTTCTTAAATAAATCTTTCTCGAATGGAAATTCATTAATGAACTTCTGGAACGGTTTTTCAATTTCTTCATACTTATTTCTAGGAAACATTGAAGTAAAAATATTTTTTAAACATTTTGAGTTATGCTTTTTTAATTTATTGCTGTAGTCATTGTTGTAATAACACATATACGTTTACATATATTTTTGCAAACATTCTTTATTTAATCGTATCGTAACTGCTGCTAATTCTGCTCTTCTCTCCCCAACCCCTCGAATGTAATCATTGTCACTTGGCTCTTTGGCTACTGCTTTATTTAATGGCATTTCATGCTGAGTATATCATTGCGCTCGCCACAACCCACAGGTGTATATATTTCAAATTCACTCATTTGAAGTCATTTCGTATCCAACGCGGCATGCCTCCCATTCAGCGCTGCTCCCAACTTTAAATGAGAGCACTGCCTCTCTTTCTCTTTGCTGTTTGGAAAATTTTGCTCTCCCATTGATATTAAAAATGTTACTCATACGACGTGGGCGCCCTAAACAGCGCAAACAGCCTCTGTTGCTGAATGAGTTTGCTGCATTTGGATGTTTTAATTTCTGCTCAGAGCGAAAAGCAACGCTCTTTAAGGCTTCTCTCACAGCTAAAGTGTATTTAAATACTCACACAGGCACAAATTCATGCATATGTATTTCTATAGCAGTTTCTCCATTTGTCATTTTCCTTTGTTTATTTTATAGCTGTAAAACAGTTATTCAAACACATACACAGGCATAAAAACATTTCATTATATAGCTAGATGGCTTTTGGTTTTAGCATAATTTTCAATATGATTGTATTAGTTTGCTCCATTTTCTCTATAGAGAAAAGCTAAAACAACAATAACAACAAGCAGACAAATTAAAAAAGAAAACATGCCGTAAAGCAACAGAAGTCGACAATTTAGCAAGAAGACACACAGACAGCGTGGGGAAGAGCATGAAAGAGTATGGCAGAGAGAGAGAGGTGTGTGGGTGGGGGTGGCTGGTGAGAAGTAAACAGCAAGCAGGTCGCGCGCCATTGCTGTAAGCGTCGGCGCCGAAATGTATGCTTCCATCCGAGAGGGGGGTGTGCATGTATCGTTAAATATAACGACATACCGATACACACAGAAGCTGTTATGTACATATTTATTGTATGTGTGTAAGCCATTTCAATGACTTAACTGGAGCATGTCGACGCTGTTTGGCGCATAAATAAAAGCAAAAACAAAAAAAAAAGCAATACACGTGCAACAAAAATAACAAAAACACTAACAAATGTAGTCTGTAGATCTCTCATACGCTTTCTTACATATATTTTTGCTTAAATGCATATAATTATGTGCTGTGTGAAGTTTGCTTGAAATTTTCATTGTATGCAAATTTTCGCAATTTTAAATTATAAGCAGCTGAAACTTGCTGCATACTAAGCGTAGAAAATTTTAGTGAGGAGTTCCTGAACTAAACAAATTAAATCTTAAATTTGAAAAATATTTGAAAAACTTATAAGCGAATTTTTTTATGCGATTTATGATTAATGATTTATGATTTATGATTTATGATTTATGATTTATGATTTATGATTTATGATTTATGATTTATGATTTATGATTTATGATTTATGATTTATGATTTATGATTTATGATTTATGATTTATGATTTATGATTTATGATTTATGATTTATGATTTATGATTTATGATTTATGATTTATGATTTATGATTTATGATTTATGATTTATGATTTATGATTTATGATTTATGATTTATGATTTATGATTTATGATTTATGATTTATGATTTATGATTTATGATTTATGATTTATGATTTATGATTTATGATTTATGATTTATGATTTATGATTTATGATTTATGATTTATGATTTATGATTTATGATTTATGATTTATGATTTATGATTTATGATTTATGATTTATGATTTATGATTTATGATTTATGATTTATGATTTATGATTTATGATTTATGATTTATGATTTATGATTTATGATTTATGATTTATGATTTATGATTTATGATTTATGATTTATGATTTATGATTTATGATTTATGATTTATGATTTATGATTTATGATTTATGATTTATGATTTATGATTTATGATTTATGATTTATGATTTATGATTTATGATTTATGATTTATGATTTATGATTTATGATTTATGATTTATGATTTATGATTTATGATTTATGATTTATGATTTATGATTTATGATTTATGATTTATGATTTATGATTTATGATTTATGATTTATGATTTATGATTTATGATTTATGATTAATGATTTATGATTTATGATTTATGATTTATGATTTATGATTTATGATTTATGATTTATGATTTATGATTTATGATTTATGATTTATGATTTATGATTTATGATTTATGATTTATGATTTATGATTTATGATTTATGATTTATGATTTATGATTTATGATTTATGATTTATGATTTATGATTTATGATTTATGATTTATGATTTATGATTTATGATTTATGATTTATGATTTATGATTTATGATTTATGTGATTTATGGTTGATGATTTATGATTTATGGAATATGAATTTGTTTGTTTATTGGGAAAACTGTTTTTTGAATATTTTCTTTTTAAAATATCACTATTTTCAAATTAAGCTGTTAAATTCACGAATTTTAGCAGAAAATTCACGTGAGAGTGGGTATAAATACAAAATTAGCTCAAATATTTTACGCGGTTGCCTTCCTTAGTAGAGAGCTCCGTTATAAAATTTTAAGTAAGAAAAGTACTTGAGTATCTCACAGGTAGATAGTGATGAGGAGCTTAAAGAACAAAAGAAGGTAAAGTACACAGATTTTTATATGAGATTTAATTTCAGCTGGTGGGAGGATGCGTACGTATGCTTGTGGTTAATAAGATGCACGTGTTTTTATTGCCTTTTAGAGTTCACAATGTATCTCGCAGAACACTATACACACTTACAAACGAAGGAGAGTTGCGTTTGATGAGCATCGTGTGAAACTTGCGCAATCTCCGCGAAGCCCTCTCCGAAATACAGAAAACTTTAATGTGCTACGTGCCATATGGAAGGTTTTCTTACTGATGGCAAAGTCTGTACGTAGGTATAATCTTCTGTTTTCTCTCTCTTTTCTTATATTTATAATACAATAGTTTGTTATGGTTCTGTTTTTGGGTCTATTTTCATTGGGTTTTGTATATTTTCATTTTGCTTTGTACTTCTTTGAGTATAATGGCTAGTGGGTAGCGCATGCCCACGAAGATCATGTTGAAAAGCTTAAATGCTCTACACTTTTTTTCTAAAATAAATATAAATAATAAAATTCTGCTACAAAAAGTTTCGCAGGATATTTTAACTCACATAACTTAACGCACTTTTAAAAAGGGGTTAAATGTTCAAGAAAATTTTTCTTAAATCATAAGTGATGTGAAAAAAGAATTGTAAAGAAAAATGTCATTAATATTGGTCGCATTAGCTAAGAGGTTAGCAGTGCGATCTGTTATTAGGAGTTAATTCGAGAAAATAAATCTTCAGAATAACCTAGAGTTTTGGAAAAATATCAAGACAGTCACCTCAAAGAGGCGAACTGGGGCTGGGGCTCTGAACTTTTATAATTTCTGTGGTAAAGATGGAAATTATTATTATAAAAATGTAAACAATTTAAATTTAAAAATAACATAAAAATAAAATAAAAACAAATGAAATGAAATGAAAAAAATTAAAATTAAATTAAAAAAATAAAATATAAAATAAAATGAGAAAAAATAAAAATAATAACAACAAAAATAAAATAAAGTAAAAGACCATTTAACAAAATAAAATTAATAATACAAAAAAAAAAAAACAAAAAAAAATAGAACTACATAAAATAAAATGAAATAAAACAAAAACTTGAAAAAAAGTAAAAAAAAAAATTAAAAATATTAAAATAAAATCAAACAAAGTAAATGAAAGTAAAATAATTGGTTGTTGCAGTGGTAAACTTTTGAGATTTATTTTAAATTAAGTTTCAATAAATTAATATTTCTTGTAAAAATGTAAAAGATTATATATTTCGAATTTCCGTACTTTTTTAAAGAAATAAAACACCGAAAAGCGAATTTTGATAGGGAAAGTTTATTCTTTGGCATTTATTTTTTTCAGATTATCTCCTTCAAATGTTGGCCGCGGTTGCGTCTCAGATGGCCCAACCGTTGAATTTTTGAATAGATTTTAGACTTTACATATCCATACAGGAAAAAGTCTAACGGTGTAATATAACACAGTCTTGGTGGCGTAAGTCTTTCCATGATGAAATGCCGAGCAATACTGAACAAAAACAACATAACAGCTTAACAAGACTCCCTTGTGATCTGTCAAAACAGACTACGGGAAAAAGTACCTCTTCTTGGATCACCCGTTAAATGAAAATTATTATATGTTATATGACGAAAACTCTTAGGTATTTCTCGTCTATTACCTTTATAATGTGAATTAATTAATTATTTATAATTTTGCATTAATTATTCCATTTTTTCGTGATAACAAAATTCAAAAGTGTTTTTTTTAATAAATTGTTTTTTTTTTGTTTTTTACTTAGTAACTAGTAATAAATTGAAAAGAAAAAAATAGTAAAAAAGATCTTATTAATTATAAAAAAATACAGCCTGCTGCAAAGATCTTTCAATGAATTTTTTTGTGTTATGTTTAGTATATTAATTAATAATAAATTATAATTAATAATAAATAAATATACTAATTGCTTTGAAAGAGATGACCGCATATCCTTTTAAGAGGCCTTTGCTATCACTGAGTTAAAATCAGCTCTAAACTTATCTTTTTGTAAGCATTTAAGCATTTATTATGCTGCTGAAGAAAATTCTGAAACAACCAAGCATTATTTCCAACTCTCTCGTCACTACATTTTTGACAGTTTTTTATTGCCAGCCATGCAAACGTTTTTAAATTTCTCATTTGTAATAAAATTCTTTCCCAATCCATTCATTTGGTATTTAAAAGATAAAAAAAAAAATCAGAAATAAAATAAATTAAATTGAATTTCAAAACCTCACCCCCACAATATAGCACCACTAGCCACTTTTAACTGCCATGAAAAGAGCACACAGAATAAACTCATATAGAATTAATACATTAATGTGACAATATGCACACACACTAACCACACCACATATGTACGTATACCACTCACGTGCATGCATACGAGTATAATAAAACCATCAACACACTGCAGGCAAACTTTATATGTGTACGCGCGTAAGTATGTGTCTATTTCATATGCTGTTGATGGAAAAAAATTAATAACATGAATGTAAAACTTTAAGAACATATTCACACATTTGGATAATATAATATATGCGAGTATATAAACATGCAAGCGTGTTTGTGTGTGCATATATGAACTTACCTGCAAATATGAGAAAAACCCGCTTGAACGCCTGAAAATATGCAACACATATGCATAGTGAATATAGGTATATGTATGTATGTTTATATTATTTATTATGTGATGCGTAAAATGCTTAACGCTCTGCTCTACGCTGGTTTGTGCATATAATTTTTGATGTGTGTGTGTGCGTGTATTCATATAATATTTGTATAATTTCTTTCTTTTTTTATCAAAATAAAAAATAAAAAAGAAACTGAATTTATTACAAATGTAACATGACAAAAACCCAACTATAAACACACATACATACACACATAAGCATGTACATACGTGTATGTACAAACAACTTTACGCTCATGCAGCAGTATATTTGACAGCGTGCAACCGGAAAAAGAACTACTGCATGCAACGCTTACAACAACAATGACAGCGGCAAAAAAAAAACTTTTTGTAAGAATAAAAAAAAAAGATGAAGAAAGAGAAAAAAAAATTCTAAATATCCATGCAAGTTGGCGTATGTTGTAGCCACCCGCCTCGCTTAGCGCCACTTCTCCTGATGTCATTGCTGTGAAGTGTTAAATTTGTACTTGTTGTGCCACCCACTTGTGGCAGCTGCCACACAAGTAAGCTGGCTTAGTGCCGCTGTTGCTGTAATTCCGGTTTGATTGTTGTTTTTGTTGTTGCTATTGTTAATTTTTTCACCATTTTTTAACACTTTTTGCTGGCGTTGTTGTTGTTGTTGTTGCTAACAGCAGGAGCCAGCCAACGATGCTGGTGATAAAATGAAATGACTTTTGTGAACCCACTGTGCAATGGCGCCACTTCACTCGCTTGCTTGCTCGCTCTCTCCCTCTCTCTCTCGGTTTCCCCTTCTCCTCGACATGCAGTGCATGTTTGCCATGTGCTAAGGCTCCTCTCTCTCTCCCTCTCGCTCTCTTGCTTCCTCCCCTCTTCTCACTGGTTGTGTTTCTAACAAAACATTTCACCAAACGTCTCGTCCTCCATTAATAATTCATTTGCTTTTGACTTTATTTACTTATACTTTGTTGCTTTAGTTGTACCACTAGCTATACATACATACATACATACACACATGCATACATACATACATACTTATTCAAAGATATGTTCGAGCGTAGTTGTTTGTGTACGCTTATTTCTTGCTCTACGCTTGACAAAGTGAGAGCGACGACAGTGACGGAGGCCAACAAATCCAGGCGCACAGCACGCAATAGTAAGTGAATTTCCATTTTCAAGCAGTTTTCGTGCCACAAATCAACTATACGTGTACGATACGCACACTCACACATAATCATACACACCACATACATACGAACACTCTCGCATGGGATTTTAACTTGTAAACTTGTTAGAGTGAGATCTTAGTGCTTGCTGCTTTCTGCTCTTTGCTATTTTTACATTTGCTGTTGTTGTTGTTGTTGTTGGTTAGAGTTAGATGGCCGGGCGGGCAGTTGATTTCCGTTGGTGGTCCTTGAGGACGCATGGAAAAGCCATCTACATGCACTAATACATATAAAAAAGCATAAAAGTGTTCGAGTAAAGCTTGGAATTTTTTTTCTTGTTCCTTTTTTCAGTGATAAAAACTGGAATGTAGTAAAAATATTGTTGGTAAAATATGTTGATAGCTGTGTATTTTGTGTGGAAAAGAATAGAGTGATTATATGGGTACATATCTATATATATTTATACCTTAACTATGTACAGTGTAGTTTCCAGAAAAAGAGAAATTTCATTTGGCTACATCATTTTATTAAAATTTGATCACAGATTGGTTTATTTCATTTTACAATAATAAAAACATTACTCTCTGAGATTTTTATAATTCAGTTTTTAGACTCAGCAGACATTTTTTTAAATTATTTAATAACCACTATACCCATAAACATGTCCATTTGGGCTAGTAAAAAGTATTTCACTAATTTTACATTAGAGATATACGTTTTGATCAATAACTTTCTGCCATTTTGAAGGACGATATTATAATGTTTCTCTCATAGAAAGCCTTGTTCCTAGAAAAATTAGAATAACCGATTTCTCTTGAGGCCAATTCTTTATCAGCCAAATTATTCGCCTTAGACAGAAACAGATGATAATCAGTTGATGTAAGGTCTGGACTGTAAGATGAGTGCATAGAAACCTCCGAATCAAGCTTTCGGAGCTTCTAGCAAGTCACTATCGATGTGTGTGGTCTGGCGTTGTCCCTCCTGTTGGAAAAAGCTGGGTGCTTCTGGGCGATTGCTTCCCTGCTGAACTCCGAATTAAGAGTTTGGCCGTAGGGTATCAGCTTATAGTGGGGGATTCCTTGCCAACCCCACCAAAAAGTCATAGCAAAGCCTTCCTGGCCATTAATACTTGCTTGGAGACCGTCTGTGCTTGACTTGACTTGACTTTCCTGTAAGTGATCCATTTTAAACACCAGTCACCATCCACTTCAGAAATTCAATTTATTCAATTCATATTTTTTATTAAGTCAATGATTTTACAAATCTTACAGACTAGATGTACAAATTAAATAAAAAATTTAAAACTATGTGTGTCTACTATGAATAAAAAGAATTAAGATTAGAGCTAAAACAAGTCTCGGGAATGCGAAATCAAGACTTAAGGCTTAAAGTGGTCCTATTAAATTAATTGAATTCTCTGTCTATAAGATCGTAACTGTGATAATTGGCTTAAATTACTTCTAAGTAGAACGAATACTGAGAGCGCAATGTTCTATGAGAAACATTAAAGCTGATTTGCTCAAGCAGCTCTTGGCAGTCCACTAAGCCATTGATGATGTCATAAACAAATACTAATGACTGTATAGATCATCAAGAGATTTGAGATTTATTAGCATGCATCGGAAAGTATAAGAAGGTAGATACCATAGATCAGAGAAAAGAAGCGAAGCAAGAGCCAAATGAATAAAACTACGTTTGACAGTTTCAAGTCTAGAAGAATGCGTAGAACAAATAGGATTCCAAATTACGCTAGCATACCCCAGCTTTAAACGAACCAAAGAATTATATTAGGTAAGTAAAAAGTTCGTTCGCTTATTATCTAAGAGATGGCGTTATTGTCCATAGTGCTAGTGTTACGTGTCGCATCATGTCATACTATACGTCGCTAAAAACGTGTTTATTCGCGCTAAAAGTTTGTCTTTGACAGTTTTCCGATTGATTGACACAGTACGTTTTGAGCGCTCGTCAAAGATGGACACCAGCAAAAAGAAAATTCGCTATATTTTACAATTTTTCTTCGATCAAGGCGAAAAAGCAGCCAAAGCGCCTGAAGAAATTAATTTAGTTTATGGACCCGATACTGTAACTCGGAAAGTATCAGAAGGTAGATAGATCAGAGAAATGAAGCGAAGCAAGAGCAAAGTGAATAAACCTACGTCGGACAGTTTCAAGTCTAGAGGAATGCGTAGAATAAATTGGATTCCAAATTACGCTAGCATACCCCAGCTTTAAAAGAACCAAAAAATTATATTAGGTCCAGTAAAAAGTTTGTTAGGTATTTATCTAAAAGATGGCATTATTGTTCATAGTACAGTGTTACGTGTCGCATCATATGTCATACTATACGGCGCTAAAAGTTTGTCTTTGACAGTTTTTCGATTGATTGACTAAGTACGTTGTGAGCGCTCATCAAAGATGGACACCAGCAAAGAGAAAATTCGCTATAATTTAAAATTTTTCAAAGCGGCTGAAAAAATTAATTTAGTTTATGGGCCCGATACTGTAAACGAACGTGTAGCACAAAAGTGGTTTGCTAGGTTCCGTTCCGGTAATTTCGATGTCAAAGATGCACCACTCGTCGGGAGTCCTGTCGTCGAAAATTGCGATAAAATCATGGAAATAGTGGAAACAGACCGTCACGTGAGTACTTATTTAATTGCTGAGGAACTAAAGGTAAGCCAGAAAACCGTTTGGAACCATTTGCATAACCTTGCATTCAAAAAGAAGCTCGATGTTTAGGTGCCACACGAACTAACGCAAAAAAAAACATGGTGGACCGAATTTCGTTGCTGAATCACAACAAAATCGACCCATTTCTGAAGCGTTTGTTGACTGGAATGAGCGAAATCGGTCGTGGTCGAAACGCGGTGAGTCGGCGGAAACGGTGGCCAAGCCACAATTGACGTCCAGGAAGGTTTTGCTGTGTGTTTGGTGGGAAGGAATCATCTACTACGAGCTGCTCCAAGATGTCCAAACGCTCAAATCGGCCCTCTACTGCCAACAATTGGACCGATTGAAGGCAGCACTCAACCAGAAGAGGCCATCTTTGATCAACAGAGGCCGAATTATGTTCCATCAGGAAAACGCCAGACCACACACGTCTTTGGTGACGCGCCAGAAGCTCCAGGAGCTCGGATGGGAGGTCCAAATGCACCCACCTTATAGTCCGGACCTGGCACCAAGTGATTACCATCTTTTCCTGTCCATGGCGAACGCGCTTAATGGTGAGAATTTGGCCTTAAGAGAGGCCTGTGAAAATTGGCTCTCCGAGTTTTTTGTCACTCTTGCATCGAGCTTCTATCGATTGACTGTCATAGTATTAGGACCACAAACATTATTCACATTTTCAGCTGCCTTACTTTCATCATCGTCTTTAACGAAGAAAAGTTGTAGAATACAACGTATTTTCTCTTTGCTGGTATCCGTCTTCGATATGCAATTAACATTACTGGTTCAAGTGACCAAAGCTTTTACTGTCATCTTATTTACTGCAAAACAACGTCTTTCTAACGCCTTCTAGCACAATTCAATCGCGTTTACTGAACGTGAGGTATATAACATTAAATCAGTCCATTACAGAAATAATGGATTACTTTTTACTTGACCAATATTTAGTACTTGGCTTTTCTTTAACTACAAAAATTCTTGGCTTTAATAAAACAAATAAAAGAAATTTTCATATCATTTTCCATTTTATTTTTTATTTACTTATTTTTTTTTTTCAATTTTAATTAATTTAATTTAATTTAGTTCAGTTTCGCTCCACTGTGCAGTGGCTTAAACTCAAGAATGGACAGTAAGAGGTCTTAGAATATTACGACATGTACGCTTGTGAAATTATATCGCCACAGTTAGTATGTTAGTATGCGTGAGTGTGTGTGTTTGCATTTATGGGTTTTGTTATGTGCTTTTAATATACAAACGCACGTTTAGACGTAAAAGCGACATACAAAACAAACAAAAAAAACCAATTTTTTTTATTTCTAGTGTGTGTTTTCATACATACACGTATATGCGCAGGCGAGTGTATGTGTGTGTATGTATGCGCTTAAATTCATTGCGGCAAAGCGCTGCAGCATAAAATTCTTTCAAGTTTCACACAAAAGTTGCCGCGAAATGTGAAAATGTGTACGAATTTCGTAATGAGTGGAATGGCGACGAGGAGGAGTAGTGCACAAGCAGCAAGTTGTATAGTGCCACAAAAGCCATATGCACACAAACATACGAGTATGTACAAACATACACGTACACATAGAAAAATTGCGCTGCTTGGCAAAAGGATTTGACTTTTTCATTTTCATTTTCCTTTTCGGTTATTTTCACATTTCGTATGCTTTTTTCCTTTCATTCTTATTCTTTTCATGCTTTTAATCATTTGGGTTTTTTGCGATTTATTCATTTTGTTTTCCAATTTTTTTCGTTTTGGCAATTTTTTTCCGCTTTTGCTCCTTTGTCGTTGATTTGGTGTTAGTGAAGTGCTCTTTGCGGCCACTTAAGTCGATGTTTTCTAGCGCCCATACACTTGCTTATATTGAAATGCGAATATCTATGTGTGTGTGTGTGTTTGTTTGTATGCTGGTGCATAAATGCCAACGATTTATACCTCCTTTGTTTGCTTAATGTTCGCAACAGCCACTTGATGGGCGTTTTGAGGTCAAAAATGTGGTCGGTCTTTGCTCATTGTCGGGGGAGTTTAATTGAATCTGAGAAATAATGCCACACAACAGCGTAGTTTATGAGTTGAATCGTTTTGTATGTGTTGTGGTGTGAAGAATGAGATTTTATTCATGAGGTAATTGGAGTTGAGGCATTTTTTTTTGGTATAAGCTTAATTATAAGAGATTTATTTTTTAATTATTTAAAAGTATTGTATTTTAGAAGAGATTTTATGGAGGCTTGAATTATTGTGTCACTGTTTTGGGGGAGGGCTTAGGACCAGTTTCCTTCAAGAGGGTAAAGAAGTGTATACAGAAGGTTTTGAAGCACTAAAAGAATAGCTTTGAAGCATTCAAGCTGATCTTATTATTCCATTTGAGCCTCGACATCTGCCAACTTATTCTAAACCCTTGTGAATACGAAGCAAAGGAGAATTTCAAGTTCAGAGGCCTCACCTAGTACCCAATATGATTATTGAAATATTGTACAAAACTGACAAAGTGAAAGGAGAGAGTGTATGTGACTCTTAACGATAAGACGTAAGGTTACAGAAAACTAATTACTGACTAAGCGTGTATTCAGAAGAATCTTTGATAAATTAGCGACAGAAATTGATTACAGTATCTTTTAGGATTCTTGCTTATCATTAGATCCGAACGCCAAATATTAAAAATAGCCAAGCACTTTCTACCACGCAAGAAAGGAGCTTCCTCTTAAACTTGCTAAAAATCGATTCATCATAATATTAGGTCAAGTAAACAGTTCGTTCGGTTTTCTATTGATTTTTTAAAATATGATATCTTTGCGTACATTTGTCCGATTTAAGTCAAATATGCGCCGTTTTGTTCGTAAACTTGTTGCCAATGAGATCCCAACTTCATTATTATCTCGTAGAATACTGCGTCCCATTTGGCAAAAAACTCGGTGAACCAATTTTCACAGGCCTCTTTTGAGGCCAACTTCTCACCGTTAAGCGCGTTCGCCATGAACATGAAAAGATGGTAATCACTTGGTGCCAGATCCGGACTTTGAAGTGGGTGCATTAGAATCCCATCCCATCCGAGCTCCTGGAGCTTCTGGCGCGTCACCAAAGACGTGTGTGGCCTGGCGTTGTCCTCACGGAACACAATTCGGCCTCTGTTGATCAAAGAAAACCTCTTCTGGATGAGTGCTGCCTTTAAGCGGTCCAGTTGTTGGCAGTAGAGAGCCGAATTGAGCATTTGGAAATAGGGAGCAGCTCGTAGTAGATGATTCCTTGCCGAAAACCGAATGAAATTTTTACTTGACCTAATTTATGAGAGTTAGACTGAACCTTTATTTGTTAGTAAAAAGAAATAATAGTCCATAACATTATCAAGTGGCTTCTTAGATGTCTAAACTGGACCAGCGCGGCCATATTGGTCTACTTCGAAGGAAAGTGATGCCTCAATATGACGTAATAACAGATCACATTTTATTATAAATGCATTGATAGTAGAGAGAATGTATAAAGCAGCTGCAGTTGCGTCTATAGACTACGGTACAGTTTCTAGTTTACGGATCTCGGACTAGGATGAAGAAACAATTAATTATAATTATCATTCTCTCCTTAGAAGTGATTTAATATCTATTCTAAGCGACAAGCAACTAATTTGAACTAAATTGAATTTCAATCTTCTGTATAAAATGAGTTACATTATATAAGGTGGATATGGTGGTATAGAGACCAATACTCGACTGGACGAAGGTCTGGGTATAAAGTGTAAGGGAAAGCTCCCTGAGATACTGTGAGATCATAAAAAAAGCGAAAAAAGCAATCCAGAACATTAAGAGAGGCATGTTGGCAAAAGGAGTCTGCCTGTTGCACGGCAATGCCAGACCACACATGGCTAACGACACGAAGGAACTGCTCGCCTCATTTAAGCGGCTTGTTCTGAATCATACCGTGTATTCCCTTTACCTACCGGAAGCCGTACATGGTTGGAAAAAGGTTTTCAACCGACGAGAGGGTAAAGAAGGAGCTGGAAAAGTTGACGAAGGGGTTGGCGGAAAACTACTTCGAGGAAGGCATCAAAAAATCTATAGCCCACTTTACTTACTTATTTACTTTACTGGCGTAGATACCGCTTACGCGATTTTGGCCGAGCTAACAACATTGCACCATTCGCTTCTTCTTTTTGCTGTTCTTGATTCGCTGAACTATGCCAATGTCGTCGTATAACTCGTACAGCTCATCGTTCCATCGTCTGCGATATTCGCCGTTGCCAACCCGAAGAGGACCATAAATCTTACGCAAAACTTTTCTCTCGAAAACTCCTAACGCCGACTCATCAGATGTTGTCATCGTCCATGCTTCCGCACCACGCAGGACGGGAATGATGAGAGACTCGTAGAGTTTGGTTTTCGTTCGCCGAGAGAGGACTTTACTTTTCAATTGCCTACTTAGCCCAAAGTAGCACCTGTTGGCAAGAGTGATTCTCCGCTGAATTTCAAAGCTGGCATTATTATTGGTGTTGATGCTGGTTACTAGATAGATGAAATTATCTACGACCTCGAAGTTATGGCTGTCAACAGTGACATGGGAGCCAAGTCGCGAATGCGATGACTGTTTGTTTGATGACAGGAGATATTTCGTCTTGCCCTCGTTCACTACCAGACCCATGTCCTTCGTTTCCTTATCCAGTCTGCAGAAAGCAGCAGACCCATAAATCGAATAAGTCGGAGTGGCTCCACTGAAGCTTCCTCTCTCATTAGCAGTGACCCAAGGCTTCACAAGGGGTTTCACCAGGGGTTGTTACCGCATCTTGCACAAGGGTTGCTCACGTTTCCAGGGTGCGCGATGTTGACGTAAGAGTAGGAATTGAGTATAGCCTCACAACTGTAACAGCATACCCAGAAGCCCCTTTACACCCTGGAATGGCGACTATGTCGCAAAATGGCTTACATTATGTGCATAACGTAATTTTCGAAAGTTTTTACAATTGCAGCAAAATTACTTTATGCACATGCCTCGTACGTATTAAATTGTTTTTTTTTTTTACCACTGCAGCGATTTTTGGTTAAGCTCTTTTTATTCCAATCTTGATGCCTTTCCAAAGTATGGAAGTAGCAAAATCCTTCCCAACGTTTGATGGATTTTTAAGTGGAACTTTTTATTTCATTTCAAAAATGCAACCGAAGTTTTCAAAATTACTTCTGAGGGTGGACCCTTTGAGAAAAGCTATAATTTGAAATCTTGATCTGGCCAGGAACCCTCCCCGCTAACCAGTTGGCTCTCGTGTTCGCCAATATACGCTTAGATATGTTTATTTTAACCTTAAACGCTCCAGTAAACTCATTTAAATAACGAAATAAATTATCAAAATATACCATTTTATTTTACAAACAAAAATAAAATAATAATAATTCTACACAACAATCACAGCACTCCCTTTCTTCTAAATCCCCTCTCTCATTGTTGCATGCTTCCCCATCGCCAAAGTTTTCGACAAAAATTTTATCAATTTAATTTTTGCACACTTCCGTTTTTATTATTTTCTACTTTACTTATTTCCTCATGCTGTCAGCGTTTTTTTTTGTAGGTATTGTGTGCTGTGCACAAATCTTTTTTGTTTTATTTTTTTAATAAAAAATTTCGTTATGCTTTTGGTTTTACCAGAGTTTTTATTTTATGAATTGCCGAAAATAAAAACAAAAAATATTTTCTCTAAATTGCAGTAGCATACGCTTAATGCTTGGTTATGTAAGAGGTAGTAAAGTGCAGAGCGGGAGAGTAGAGGTAGCGGTAGGAGGTGTGGCGAGTGGTTACAGCAGCCTGAGAGCTGCAGTGGAGATAGCAAGAAATCAAATAACAAACTGTAACAAGGCATATACATTCATATATACATATAGGTATAATACAAATTTAGTTGCATACTTACACATTTATACTCACTTAACTTCTCTTTAACATAGACACATACACATAACTGCTAGCAAAAATACCTACACACACACACATACAAGCGTTGAGTAAAAGCCAAAAAACCAAAAGTAGATAAAATATTAAGGAAAAAAGGAGCAGAAAAAATTGCACGTCTACATAAAAACACTTACATACATACTTGTACACCGAGAAAAGTTCTTCACACAAAAGCCAGCGTAGAATATAAAACATCAACATTCAACGTAAAATTTTCTGCTTGAAATGGGCGCACCGTAGGGGAGTGTAAGGAGATGTGTGTGTGTGTGTGTGGCTGGAGGTGTCATGGGTGTGATGCAGATGTTTTGTGGGAGATTGTTGGCACATTTTATTTTCACTTTTTATTTTTATTTTTATTTTTTTCTTTCTCTCTCTCACGCTCGACATGTTTTCATTTTTATCTTTCATTTAGGTAATGTTTATTTCTTGCCTTTTTTGTGATTTGCCTTTTTGCATTCTACAACCTTCGTACGCCCGTCGCGGCTGCATATCACTTTGGAGACAATATATCTAACGGTAGTATACGTCGTAGGGACAGTGGGTTGTGAGAGGAGAAATATGTGTCCTTGCCATAATTAAATTTGTTGCCAGATTATTTTAAATTTGAAATACAAAAAAAATTAAATAATAAATAAAATGTATTTAAATTATTTTTTTCATGAAGTTACTTCGCGAATTTTTTTCAAACTTCGATCCGTTTGAGGTAATTTTCGATTACTCTTTGGTACATACGAGTATTGGGCGGTATCTCAGTCATAACTTGACGAAAGAACTCGATCTCGGATGAAAATACGATCTGAACAAATATAAACTGGCTTGAGTTGTTTAAGTAAATAGATTTGTGAGCTCTAATTTTCATTAATCATACAGCGTTTAGTTTTGGTACTTTATAGGAACAAATGTAAAAAGTATTACATTTATATATTCCAAGGCTTACTTTTCGTTCGAATTTTTTTTTTAATATTGTTGAAATTAGATTTGTATTTTGAAACTTTATTTTTATGGCGATTTTTAGGTTAGGTTCACATCGAAATTATGATTTAAAATAACCATACAGCGTATTTTTCTAATATTTCCATATTTCTATATTCACAGAAAATATCGCAGCCACATTAATTGGAATACTCTAGGCTATCAGAAATATTACTTTAAAAATATAGACAAAATTTCAAATAAAATTATGAGCCATTAAAGTTTTTTATGCAGTTTTAAGTGGTTTTGAGGTTAGGTTAATGTAGAAGTCATTATTAAGAATAACTATATTTTTTGTACATTCGCTCTTAATATATTATTTCTAAACCATGTATAAAAAATATCACAGTCATATAATCATATGCTTGCATTTTTGTGAAGTTTCGAAAGATTTTGAGGTTAGATATAGTACACATGATGGCAATAGTTTATAGTAAATATATAGCTGCAATATTTTATAATTCAGCGGAAATATTATTAAAAAAATGTGGACAAAATTTTTAATACAAATGTTTCGTAATACACTTTTTTAAGCTTTTCAAGACGTTTGAGGTTAGGTTTGCATGAGTACCAGAATTTAAGTAAAATAGGTTGTTGTCAGTTTACGAACCTGCATCGGCAATACCATTATTATCATATAGAAAAAATTTCAAATATTAATTTACGCTGTTATAGTTTTTATAGCATTTTAAAGCATTTTTGAGGTTAGATTTGTATGGTAGCTATGTTAAAAAGTTAACCTATAACAGCAATTTTTTGGTTGCACATTTCTCATCTGATTAAAAATCTTTGAACAAAATTTCGTGACGATAAGTTCATTTAAGCGCTTGTTATGGCATTTTAATGCGTTTTCGAAATGAAGTTTGTATGGTGAGTAAGACTTAAAACGAACGGTTTGCGGTGGAAAGTTAATTTTTCTTTAATTGATATTTTAAAAAACTTGCCTGCGTTCAATCTTTTCACTTTTCCAAAAAAATTCACACAATTTTACCACTGTGCACGATTTGCTACTTACTGCACGCAATGTATATGTCACTTAAGAGTGGATCGCCTTTTATACGCCCACTCGTGACACTCTTTTCCCCGACCTGTGCGATGGCGTTCACCATCCCACTGCAGCTGCTCGTCGGTGTCATGCTTCTTTTTTTGTTTTGGGGGGGTTTTCCCCATGGCACTCGACCGACACATTTGGTTCAGTTCAGTTCAGTTAACAGCTTTCCACAGTTCCTTAAGCCCAGCCACCACAGCCATCATCTGTTCCGACAGGCACCATCACCACCCAAAGACAACAAATTCGTAACAAAAAGGTCCTTTATGGCGTTAAAGCAGCAGAAACAGCAGAAGCAGCAGCAGCAGTAGCAACAACAACAACAATGAGCGCACAGACAAAGTTGGCAACTTTTCATTTTATGTTTGTTTCTTATTTTGATCTTATTTCGCTTATGCTTTTGTGTGTGTTTGTATGCTTTTATGCTTGTTGCAGTGGAGATGTACGTATGTATGTATGTGTGTAAGCATTTTAGTCTGATTTTTTGCGCTCCTATTCGCCTCTTTTTTGTACGTTTTTGCGTTCATTTCCCCCTTTTTTGTGGGTTGATTTTTGTTTTGTTGGCCCAAAAAGCTTTTATGGGATTTTCATGTGAAAATTTTGCGCCAAAGTGTTCCTCTCTTCGCCTTTCTTCACTTCTCTTTCACTCGCCATCTTTATACTACGTAGCCAAAAAATATCACAGCACGAGTAATGGCAAAGTTTTTTACACACACACATATATATGTAGGTATATATGAAAATATATCTTCATATACAAGCGAATTTGTATGTATATACGTAAGCATGTTGGCAAGGATACTTACAGATACGCTTGCCACGTTTGCTTTATCTGCTTCTCCTACATCTACTGCCTTTGGTTTTGCTCCTGTCTTTCGGTATTTTCAAATACCTACATACATACATATGCACGTACATATAATATATGTGTATGTGTGTGTACAGACAGCCATTGATGCCACAGCATCGACCGTATGTTGCCAACATTGGCTTATGCTGCAGTTGATATTTCATTTGTATTGTTGTTTTTTTATTGTAGTTAATGTTGTTGTTATCGTTTTCTCTTACTTTTACCATTGTACATGTGGCTGTTGCTATTTTTATTATCATCAGTTTGTTGGAAAAAGTTCAGTTTTTTTTTTTTGGTTTTTCACTTTTTTCGCATTTGAATTTTTCCTTCTTCTTCTTCTTGTTTTTTATCGTGTGCTTGAATATGTGAAAGTTCGTACTTTTACATACATATGAAACATATATATATATATATATATGCACATATATGTGTTTACATGCTTGCCTGTTTCGTTGTAAGCATATGTCTATTTGTATGTATATTTGTGTGTGCGTGTGTGTTTGTGTGAAATTGCAGGCAAAGTGGTTCCATTTTGTTCAGTGCGTCCCACCAATTCGGCGCCGGGCGGTAGTTAGTAGACAGATTGAATGCGAAAAGCTTTTGGCGTTTCTGGTTTTTGTTTTTTTTTAGTTTGGTTCTCAATGAGTTTTCAATGAAAATCAATTGCAATATATTTTCGTATTTTCCGCCGTTTTTATTTTGTCTAATGCGTTGTGCGCTTGTGTGTGTTTTTGCTGAATAAATTTTTGACGGTAGTTAATTTTGAGGATTTTTTTTCGAGACTAAAAAAAATAAATAAATATATTTTTTTGGATGCATCAAAAAACAAAGAAAAAAAAGAATGAAAAATACTCCAGTAGTAGTAGTGAAAGAGCTTCAAAAACCCTTTGTATTTTAAACTTTGGACCTCTGATATAATTTTATTTCCATAAGCAAGGATTAAGTAGTCGTAAATCCACGAGAAGAAAGCGGGAGAATCTTCTTTAGGGTAAGAAGGTTGAAGTGGGATACAAATGTTCATTAAGGGACGATCGAGCCAGCTAGATCTTTTTGGCTCTTTATGCTTAAAAAGGAGTGAAAATGTCATTTTCCTCCAATCTTCCAGTGAGCTCTTGATTAACCCCATTTTCAGTCATATAAGCTATGCCAATGTTCTTTTAGAAGTAGAATATATGAGTAGTTCTAAGATTTGTGTAAAAAAACTCAGCAGAATAGATTTAGGTTAAGTTCGTTACACTCTGTGGCTGATGTGCCTTACATAGACCCATTGGTCTTTTGTAGTGCTAGATGGTAGTCCGTTTTATAGCGATCTAAGCTAGTAGAGGACGGCTTTTCGTTTATCTCGTCTAGTCTTTTGAGCTGTGAAGCTTCGAGATATCTGAGACTAGTTCTGGCTAAAGACGGCAGCAACAGTGCAGGCGCTGTAACATCTCTCTCATGCCTTGATCCATGCACTTCCTACCTGTCGCACTTCTGCTGATGCCCATACTGCTAGCACGGAATGCCAGTAGGTTGTGTCATTAAGTCATTAAGCCAACAACTGTTATGCTGTCAAGTTAACACCAACAGCGCGCTATTAGTTTCTTCTCTTAGTCGTTTGGCGCCAAAAATTCCAAAGGAATCTAGGTCTATCGTCTTCCCTGTTTTCACCGGCGCCCATACGGACACTAAATATTTAATACCGTCATATATGGACTTTGGAATTTTGTGTCTACCTAATTCATTTCTTGAGTTCGAGGCTACATTCCTTATGGGGCAGTCACAGAAGGACCATTTTTTCAAAGTTTACATTGGGTGCTGAACTGAAAGCGAAAAAAAATCTTAGCGTGCCTTAGAGCTTATATAATTGGCGCTTTGTTTAATTGGTTTTCGGCTCTAAGCGGCTGGAGGATTTTTAATTTTTTCTAAAATATTTTTCCGGCATGGTCGAACCAGGACTCAAATCCTCGTCTTCAGAATGGCAGTATGCATCGCTAACCACTCCGAAATTGCGGTCGCCTTAGCGCTTTTTGTGAGTTTAATATGCTCAGCCGTTGACGTTTTTATGTTTTGGATTTTTGGATTTCTCTTGATTCGGCTTTTGAAACTTCGTTAGATCGTCGCCTTTGCCCAGCATCCATTGAGACTTAGAGAAATATTTGCCGCCACCTAAAATATTTATTAATCTAAGAAATTGTTCGGCCTCTTCTAAGTGTTCAGTCAATGTGGAGTAAAGATCCAAAACGATCAGATAGTAGGAGTGAAAGTAAAGTTAGAGGCTCGGAAATCAGAGCTTATTTTGTTGAAATGCTAAGAAGGCTTTCTCAAAGTTTACTCTACGTATAAAATAAGCTCTTCCCTCAGTGCTTGAAAAACTTCTGATAATACTGGCCACAATGAATTTCCCAAAACTGACTTCATCCACTGAAAAAAGCTGCTTCTGGTCAAATGATTGCTAAAAACGAGCGCAAAAAGGACCGTCTGAATATTAAATCATTCTGCAGGAAGATAAGAATGCTCCGCCGCTACGCTTTATTATTTTTCTTTTATTTTATACACGTTCTTACATGTATTTTTATACATACTCATATTTATTTGTTTTTTCTTTCCTTAATTTTTGCCAACTTTGTTCATATCTTCTCGTTCGTATTTGC
Organism: Ceratitis rosa; assembly: GCA_037013455.1. NCBI lineage: Eukaryota > Metazoa > Arthropoda > Insecta > Diptera > Tephritidae > Ceratitis > Ceratitis rosa. The sequence goes on along the minus strand of JAWMAG010000031.1, from coordinate 6,032,053 downwards.
ACAACACCTTAAAGATGAAATGAAAAAATATATATGTATATAAACATGTACGAGTATTTTCATTTTATTTAATTTTTTTTGAATTTCTTACGATTCTTTTTTTCATTTTCTTTGTGTTGCCATTTTTACTTTTTAATCTGCCTTAACGAATATTGTTCAATAAAAGAAAGAAAAAAATGGCGGAAAGGAAAATAATCACCAAGTCATTTCAAAATTCGCTGTTGCTGTAGGTATCGTCCATCGGATGTGGTGTGAATTTCTGATAAGTTCCGTAGCTGTCTGCTGCCTGAGCATTTTTCTAACGGTTCCTAGCAGTTTCTAGTGGTGTTTGGTGATTTCGCTACGCTTTCTTTCTGATTTATACTTATTCCTTATTCTTTCATAATAATTTAAGATTTTGCTTTGTCTTTGCTTTTTTTACATTTCATTAAAAATCTTAAGCAGCTGCTGCTGCTGAAATTAAGAAGAGTCGAGAGGATCAAAGGAAGGCGTTAAATCAAAAGAAAAGAAGAAAAGGATATTATTGGCACTTCTTAATGCTAAACGTACCTGATTTTTAAAGTTCCAGTAAAGTTATCATAATGGATAAAATTAAAATAAAATAAAATAAAATAAAATAAAATAAAATAAAATAAAATAAAATAAAATAAAATAAAATAAAATAAAATAAACTAAAATAAAATAAAATAAAATAAAATAAAATAAAATAAAATAAAGTAAAATAAAATAAAATAAAATAAAATAAAATAAAATAAAATAAAATAAAATAAAATAAAATAAAATAAACTAAAATAAAATAAAATAAAATAAAATAAAATAAAATAAAATAAAATAAAATAAAATAAAATAAAATAAAATAAAATAAAATAAAATAAAATAAAATAAAATAAAATAAAATAAAATAAAATAAAATAAAATAAAATAAAATAAAATAATATAAAATAAAATAAAATAAAATAAAATAAAATAAAATAAAATAAAATAAAATAAAATAAAATAAAATAAAATAAAATAAAATAAAATAAAATAAAATAAAATAAAATAAAATAAAATAAAATAAAATAAAATAAAATAAAATAAAATAAAATAAAATAAAATAAAATAAAATAAAATAAAATAAAATAAAATAAAATAAAATAAAATAAAATAAAATAAAATAAAATAAAATAAAATAAAAAAATTAAAATAAAATAAAATATAGTAAAAGACAATTAGAAAATAAAATAAGGCAGAAAATAAGAATAAATAATATAAAATAAAATAAAATAAGATAAAGTTAAAATAAAATAAATAAAATAAAATAAAATAAAGTAAAATAAAATAAAATAAAAAAAATCAAATAAAATCAAATAAAATAAAGTAAAATAAAATAAATAAAATAAAATAAAATAAAATAAAATAAAATAAAATAAAATAAAATAAAATAAAATAAAATAAAATAAAATAAAATAAAATAATATAAAATAAAAAGGAATAAAAATAAATAAAATTAGATACAAAATAAAAATAAATAATATAAAAGAATTTAATTCAAAAATATAATATAATTAAAAAAAAATTAACCAAATAAATAAAGTTTTTTTAACTGTTACAGCGTTAGAAAAAAAAATTAGAAAAAAATAAGAAAAAATTAGGAGACCTCAGGCAAAGGGAACTTAGAGTAGGGAATGTAGCAGTTGAAAAATCTAAGAATATTGTATATTTTTTCTCGGTTGCTTTTCAGTTTTTTCTCCATTTCTTTTGCAGATTCAATTCGGCTTCAATCGAAAATTAAGCAAATTAGTTTTTACTCTTTCCGATCAACAATTAAGTTCATTCTTGCAATTGGTCATAAAATCCGAAAGTGTTTGATTTCTATAAAAAATTTTGCTATCCGTTGAAAGCGGCAACTCCCATAAATCTCTACTTTTATATACATTTTCAAATTGTTAGAACAGTAATTCGTTTCGCTTCACGACTTAGCTCCTTTCATTACTTACATGCATAGTAGCTTGTAAGGACATACATAGTGTATATAAGGGCATGGAGCCTCGGATATGTCTACATGATGAGCACAAAATGTCTGCAGCACATCATTGTGGACTGATATGGCAATGTAACATACATTTATTTCCGCACTTGCACTACAAACGACTGTAGCATCAGCAGCAACAACTATCGCAGTGCATTCTACTGTTTACCTTGCCGCTTATCCTTCAATTTCACGTTACATCCTCTTTGCGTAGCGCTGCCTCGCTTCTCTTGTGCACTTCTGTCTGCCGCATCGGCTGACTGGTTGGCTGCTTGGCAATGCATTCATAACTTTTTAAGCCTCAACCACATTTGCCATGCTGCAGGCGCACTCAACTACGCTGTACCATATATACAGTTCTCTCCAGTCTCCAGCTCTACTCCCGCCCCGTTCACTTCCCTCCTGATGTCTGAAATTTTTCAAAGTTTACATTTTAGCAGTTTACAAATGTGTTATTCAACTTTTTTCCTTTCATTTCTTTATCTTCGCCTTTTTTTTGCTGCTTTACTTTTGCCACTAACATTTTATATATTCAATAAATGCAAACTTGTAAAGTTGCAACTCAAAATTTGTGAATTGCGTTCATACGAAGGATAAAGGAGAGCATCCTCTGTAGGTATGTGCTCGTATGTAATGCTTGCGGTGAAGCAGCGGCAGCAACAATGTGTGTTTTTATTGTAGTTTATGGTAGTAAAAATATTAATAATTGTTTATGAAGAGCTGCTCAAAGCGGATTACTTTGTAACTAGTACTCTCACACACGCGTGGATTATAATGAATATGCATTTTCAGTTATATTTTATTTTGTTTGAAAGTTTTAAGTTTATTTTATTTGAATTTAATTTTATTTCTTTAATTTTTATTTTTATTTGACTTTAATTTATTTAATTTTATTTTTTTATCATTTATAATTTATATATATTTTTTGTTTTATTTTATTTGAATTTATTTTATGTTTATTTTTTTCTATTTGTTTTATGTTTTTATTTAATTTAATTTTTATTTTTCGTTTAAATTTTGATTTTATTTTATTTATTATTTTTTTCTTATTTTTTTACATTGTTTTATTTCTTTATTTTTTTTGTTTTGTTTTTTTTTTTAATTTTTATTTGTTTTAATGTGTTTATTTTATTTTATTCTATTTTAATTTTTTTATTTTATTTTATTTTTTACTTTATGTTTATATTTTCGTTTTTGTTTTAGTTGTTTTTGCTTCATTTTATTTTTTAGTATTTTTTATTTTATTTTTTATTTAATAATTTAATTTAATTAATTTATTTTATTTCGATTTAGTTTTTATTTATTTTTCCTACTATTATATTTTCGTTTTTATTTTAGTTGTTTTTATTTTATTTTATGGTATTTTTTATTTTATGTTTTTATTTCGATTTAATTTTTATTTTTTTTTGCTTATTATTTACATTTTTCGTTTTTGTTTAAGTTGTTTTTATTTCATATTAGTTTATGGTATTTTTTATTTTATTTATTTTTTATTTTATGTTTTTATTTTGTTCTATTTCTATTTTTTTAATTTATTTCGATTTAATTTTTTTTAATTTTATTTGTTATTTTTATTTTTGTTTTTATTTTATTTTATTTTATAGTATTTTTTATTTTATTTATTTTTTATTTTATGTTTTATTTTTTTCTATTTTTACTTTATTTTATTTTATTTCGATTTAATTTTTTTAATTTTATTTATTATTTTTATTTTTGTTTTTATTTTATTTTATAGCATTTTTATTTTATTTGTCTATTTTATTTTAGTTAATTCAATTTTTTTATTTAATCTAATTTAATTTAATTTAATTTTATTTTATTTTTATTCGAAGCATATTACTTTGCAACTAGTACTGGTCTCGCTCATGTATCAATATGAGAGGAGTATAAGTAAGTATATATGTGTATATATTCAATACATGCTTTTGGACTACTACTCCATGACTTTGGAAACAATTCAATGTGAAGACATGAGGAGACCTGCCAGTCCATCATTCTTGCTCTCAGATCCTTCTACACCGTTATACATGTATTTAAAAGTATAAAGTGTACAATAAAAATGTGGCAAAAATAAACATCCTTTTTACCGCTCAATGAAGTATAACGTAGATTTTACATCTTCCTGCCACAAAATATCCTTGCAACATTGCTCGTCATAGCCGCCAACACTGTTGCATTTAAGCGCATGAGATCTTCACGGCATGGCTATGCCGTCGTCAGAGGTGGAAGGGAACTTCAAGTGGAACAGTGCACTTGCATTATTGATGTCGTCGATTCGCTTCCATCCAACAAGGATGAAGGTGAATACACTTTGCAACGGCAATGAGGACAACGGCAACAAGGACGACATGTCAAATACATATTCAAGTGAAGGCAAGCGCATGAACATGCACACACACACACATACACACCGAAGGATGTATGCAGTAAATGTAGAATATAATGCAACAAACTTGCTTGCACGCACACTGTTATACATACACATATACATATGTATACATATACAAGCACATACACTTTTCTATATTAAGTCGCATCAAACGTCTGCGACAGCTCCCCCGCTAATGGTGTTTGCTTGTATGTACATCTGTATAGGTTTGTGTATTGTATATTAATGTACGTGCATATGCGTGCCGCTGCATGTGACACGGCTAAATGGAGTGAAAAGGGCGTTGCATGGCGGACGCCTTGACTGAGTACTGTGGCGTCTGTCGGCTGGCAGATGCAATGACATTTAAGCAAATACACGCGCATACGCACACACACTCGCGTAGATACATATATGCATGTGCATGTGTGTTTACTTAGAAGAATATGCAACATATCGGCACAAACGTACTTACATACATATGCACATGCATGAATGTGTGTAAGAACGTAAGCGAGTGTAATATGCTTCCTCTATAAATCGGCTGCTTTCTCCACACTCTCGAACTTCCGACTCGACGACGCTCTAACGTGCTTGCACTCTGTTCATTTGTGTGTGTGTGTGTGTGTATTTGTGTTTGTTCGCATTCTTGCCACTTGGCAGCGCTTCCTTTTACTTTATTACAATTTCTATTATAATTTTATATTATTCTTTTATTTTAAATTTATTTTTTTTTTCGTTGCCTGCCGTTCTTTCGCTCGTAAGTGTGAATGTCCTTTAAGCGTTTCCTGTGATTATTGAATTGATGTTGCATAACTTACAATTACACCGCTGTTGGTTGCCTACATTGAATATATGTATATATGTAAGTTTATAAGAGTATATAAATGTGTGTTTGCGATATAGTTTATAGAAATTTATTTAATAGCAAACATACAAAGTAAATGCAAATAAAATAGTTTAGTAGCAAAGATGTGTGCTTGGCCAAATTAATCTCAGACAACTGCAGCTAGAGGGGGATTGTTGGCCAAGAGGTAAATATATAAGTACATAATTACACAGCTATAGGTATATATATATATATGTATATCAATATATAACTTGTGATTTTGCGTCTTGATGTTTCTCCAACAAATGGAGGGACCTACAGTTTAGTCGTCTCCGAACGGCTGATGGTTTGTTTTTATGAGGAGCCTTTATTTCATGTCCGAAATACACTCGGAGGGTTTGAAATTCCCTGCCGAGAGGCGACCGCGATTAGAAAATTGTACCTTAATTTTTTATTTAAATTAATTTTCTAAAACTTTTGGATATTGATCGCACCAGGATTTGAACCCGGGCCTTCCGTATGGCAGCACGCAATGCTAAAGTGAAGTTGGGTTTATTCTTCATGTAGATATCGGACATTAAAAATGAGAATAATGGTTGGAGTATCAAAAATAGAGAATATCGTCTCAGTTATGCTATAAAGGAAAAACATAACGAACAGAGATGTAAATCTCACTATGAGAAATATGGAACGCCACCTCGAAGTAATGTGGTTCCAGGGAGGGCGACGGTTCCTTAGAGAACAGTTTTTAAGTGACCCGCAAGACGTATACCTTCTGCTCAAATATAAACGAGACTGGTTCAATAAAACAAAAACGGTTAATTATTCTTCAATATTTATTTTATCCCCTTCAAAATAGTCACCATTAGAGGCGGTACACATATGTCACCTTTTTTTCCAATCTTCATAACACTTCTGGTAGGCCGTTTTAGGTATAGCTTTCAGTTCCTTATTAGAATTCTCTTTTATGACTTTAATCGACTGAAAATGCTTTCCACGAAGCGGCAATTTGAGTTTAGGGAAAAGAAAAAAGTCACACGGTGCCATGTCGGGTGAATACGGTGCTTGCGGAACAATATTTACGTTGTTTTTGGTCAAATAATCGCGTACAAGACGAGACGTATGAGCAACAATTTTGGAACAAGTCGAGCAGACACACGTCTCATGCCCAAAACATCGTGAATAATGCTATGAGCGGATCCATTTGATATGTTGAGCTCACTAGCTATCTTTCTTTCAGTCACACGACGATTTTCCAACACAATTTTCTTTACTTTTTCGACGTTTTCTTCGTTTATTGACGTTGCTGGACGACGATCATGGGGCAAGTTCTCCAGCGATGTACGGCCGTCCTTGAACGACTTATACCAATCAAAAATACGTGCACGTGATAGGCAAGACTCCCCATATGCCTTCTGCGACATTTTCATTGCGTTCGTCGCACTTATTCCATTGGAATAACAAAATTTCAAACAAACTCTTTGCTCAACGTTAATTTCCATAGGAAAATTCGAAAAACACACTCGAGGTTGACTTGTTTATAGTGCCGTAAAAAAAACTATGTGACAGATCGCGCTCAAATTTGACACGTAAACATATAACAGTCCTGCCAACCTAAGCAAAAAACAAGTATGGCCATATGTCTTGTCCTTGTCTAGTTATGGATAAAGTCTCGCTCATATTTGAGCAGAAGTATACCACTGCTGTGACGCATGATGTCACATCACCTTGGAGCACATGAGATTATATCACATCGCATCGCTTGTTGTGTTTCATTCGAATATTGGTTTATGATGTTAAGGCACATAACTAATATAAAATATTATATATTACACTGCAACTATCACGTCACACGATAATATATCACATCAAACAACAGCGGATTACTTTATACATATTTAAATATGAAAAGTCTTCTTCATTACTGCTTACTCATAAAATATAGTTCCCAAATTGTGCTTGGTATTTTTTAAATCTCTATTAATGCAATCAATATTTGATTATAAAAATTTTCAATTAGTTTTCATTTATTTGTATGAAGCAAATATTAGTCCGCGAATAAAAAAAAATCATTACACTGAATATTTTGTACAAATGATATCAGGTGACGGTGAATATGCAATTTATATTGCTATTTTAAATTCAATATAAGTCCACTATCTTAAAAAATTGTTTCGTTTGCTCATGACTTTATTTCACATGGTTTAAATATAACTTTTCATCACATCATGCCATCACGTCACATCACAACACATCATGCCACATCATCACAACACTTTACATTTGTTAAGAAATATATTTAATTATAAACAATCATATTTTGAATGAAATAATTTTGATGATTTTTACACGCACCATCACTTAACATTTAAAAAATAAATTATCGCTTGAAAAACCAAGCATCATATCATGTCATAGTATCACATCGCTTTTGGAAATACAATATAAATATTTATGTATAAAAATTTTTTTTGAAGTTGGTATTTAATTTTGTTAAAATAGAACAACACAAATTTTTTAATATTTGAAAAAAATTATTATCGTTGAAAAACACATCAAATGATATCAACACATCACAACGCGTCACTAAATTAATATGTTTAAAGATGAGAGAGGAAAATTAAACTAAAAATAAACTTTCTTCCAAAATATTTCATTTAAATTTAAAAATATCACTTGAATATACATCACATCACCGCATCATATCACGCCAGTAAAGCCATTTAGTCGAACATGAAAAAAAAATTTAATTTAATAAATTATAAATTTTTTATATAGGTATTTATTATACACAAAATATAGCTTCATTCAAAACACTTTCACTTACATTTAAAATGAAAATATCACTTGAAAAACATCACATGACGTCATATCAATGCTGCTTCCCATATTTATAAATATATATAGTTGTAAAAGTTTTGAAATAAAGTAACACACTTTTTCTGATTTTGAACTGTTTATTTAATATTATTATTATGATTAATTTATTCACAACCGATAGATTGATAACAGCGAGCGAATACCTTAAAAATAACTTTACCTTAAGATTTTATACATTTTCATTTATTGTACATAGATATATTGGAATAAATAACGGAATGGAATAGGGTTGCAAATATTCAGGTGATTATTTTAACACTCATTTAATTATAAATTTTATTTATTATGTTATATTATATATTAATTTTGCTTATTTTCTCAAAAATATTATTTATAGAATGATGAGGTCATCCTCGACCATATCTTCAACAATAGTTAAATATAATAATAAGTAAAACCTATGAATTTCACAAAATAAACCTGCTTCAAACGATGTTTATTTAAAAATTTAAAAGAAAAAAATCACTTGAAAACACATTACATAACATCACATCATCGCATCACATTATCACAGTAAATAAATATTTATATTGTAAGATAAAACAAAAATACTACAATTCCAGCAAAATGAAGCTAAACACACACACAACTCACTTAGCATATAGGAATTAATTATCGTTTAAAAGCACATCACATCACATCTTGAAAAGTTTTCAACCTTTCTCTGTTTAACATTTGCTCGCCCATTTCCATTCTTTACAAAAGTATATTTGTAGTATTCTTACAACAATTTGTTTTTGTATATACTAGTTGTATTATATCAGTTAAATATTATACTACAAATGTTTTGCCACTTTACTTACTCACATAACATACTCTTATACCATTCTTATGGTGACTGAGAGGGAGTGGGAGAGTGAATAGTGAATAGTGTAACAAAAGATCAAAATCAAAATGAAACTTTGAAAATTACAAACTTTTGATAAACTTAAGTGCAACGGTCACATATGTACATATGTACAACTATATATTGTTTTCAAATGTGTGTGTAAGTTTACATACGAGTATGTATATATTTGTAAGCAAACTTGATGTCACTTGGGTTGCGAAACCAAAAATAAAATAAATAAAATTGACTCGATCTGCTTTTATGCAGTATTACTACACTTGCTACTTTTACAATTTCAGGTTAGAAAGAAAAAACAAAAACACTAACAAAAATAAACAATTGTAATTACTCTATACAGTAGCATAACATACATATTATACATAGGTAAGTATGTAAATGAATGCAATTTGTTTGCGACGCACATCCTTCTCACACCTCTCACACCTCCAACATCCCTAAGCGCCAACTTGTTAGCTTAATGCCAAGTAACGGAGTGTTCTTAAACATTTACCTCAAACCAAGTTTTTTGCTTACTCAAACTCTTATTTCATTTTAACATTTTATTTGACAAAAAATAAAAAAGGAAAAACATTTTATTACACATTCACACACACACACACAATTCATACAATATATGTTTCTATGTTGCTATGTGTGCATGTGAGCGTGTGAGTGTACTTGCCACTGTAACTGTAATTTCAGTTGAAAAGTAGTAAACTACGAAAACAAGTATAATAACAAAAACAAAAACAAAAACAGAAACAGAAACAACAGCAAGACGCTGACTTAATGCAAACTATGCAGGAAAAGAAAAAAAAAAACGAAATAATATAAAACCAACAACAACAACAATGTAGTCTGCTTGCATTGGAAGTGACAGTCGACAGCAAACTTTGACTTTTGACTGCATTTTATGCGATCTCCGGTACACACACACACACTAACACACTAACACACACAGCCACAAACCCACACACATACACACCTACACACATACATATGTAAGCTCCTTCACTACGATTTTATTACAGGCCATGCCAAACCATGCAGCAACAGCAACAACCCACTTAGTAGAACTGCTCTATTCAATTGATATACTTGTATATGTACATACATATGTGTTTGTTGAAGCATGTGTACTCGTATGCATATACATACATATATGTGTGTGCGTATGAAAATAGTTATTTTTCTCTTGGCTCGCCTTAAAATTTATTTCATTTCACACATCATGCCCTGCTGTGCTCTGCTCTGCTGTGCTGTAACATGTTATGCTAAGCTTTCTTTCTTTCTTTCTTTCACTACGTTTCTCACAATTTTTTACTTATACTTTTATTTTGTGTGATTTTTTTGTTTTTCGTTATTTTTTTCTCTGCTCGAAACTATTCTTGTTGGAAATTTTCCATGCAGCTTTGCAACCACTTTCATTATTATTCAGCCAAAGTCAAAGCTAACACCGTTGTTGTTGTTGTTGTTGTTGTTGCTATTGTTACACTTTGCCAGCCAACATTTGTACTATTGCTTTAGTTATTGCCATTGCCATCAGTATCAACTCCTTGCAACTGCAACATGCAATTTACCGCTTTTTGTCGTTTTTTATTTTTTTTATTGTTTTGTGTTTCTCTCTCTCTCTATTTTCTGCAGTTTTTACATTTTCTTATTTTATTTTTATTTATTGCAATTTTTGCCATTTTCTTTTCACCACATCCTTTCGGAGACACTAATCGTACTCAACTTCTCACAAATTGTTGGTTTTTTGATTCACTTTGCAGTTTGCTACGTATTGTTGACCTCATCCTTAGCTTTGCTTTGTCATGCTTCTTACATGCAACGTCAGCGTTCACCTGCGCTCGCCCGTGCGTCCCCAGACACCTTGACTGGTGGCGTACAAATGAGTGGTGTTGTGTCAAAGTCTTGGCATCCGTTTGTTATTTGCTTTGCCATGCAAACACATACTCGTATGTATTTAGTAGTTGTGTGTATGTGTGTGCATATTTGTTAAACTATGCTGTATGGCAAAAGGTAGAAGATGTGCAAACATACACTCGTTTAACTAAGATTATTTTCATATAAGTAAGTGCGTATGTGTTTATAAGTCGACATTTTATGCATTAGTTTAAAGCTTTATATCCTTATGGACGCACATACAAACATACTTTGATAATTCTATACACATTTTTGAGCTGCTATAAGCTTACATACTCGTACTCACTTGACTAAAAGTGCAGGTAAAGGAGTACGAGTATATAAAAGTTAAAAAATAATAATAAAATAAAAATGTATTAAAAAGTTTAAATATTAAATTAAATAAAAAAAAAATACACATAGTAAAATATTGATTTAAAATTTTTCTTCTTTGCAAATAAATCAATTCTAAAAAATTGGCCAGCACAAATTCTCCATACAGTATGACCTGCTGATATTTTCTGCAAAATAAAATTCATTGAAGTTTTTTTGCAGTTATAAAAATTAAAAAAAAAAAAAATTAATATATATTTTTGAAAATAGTAATATCAATTTTCTAGATATAAGGCAGCATCATACATTTTTTCACCTTGCCGTTTGCCGGGGCGTATGAGCGACCACTTTCACATCTAATATCAGCCAAATGTTCTATATAACTTGTGTGCAATAACAATGCGTTAGAAGCGAATATTATATAGAAAGTTTTCAACTTAGCTCATTCCAAATATATTGTAGTAGGAAAAACTCAAAATTCCAAAAATTGTATTAAATATATAATAATATATAAATATATATCTAGAACATATTGAAATTAATATACTATACAATATTTAAAATAAACTCATTTATTTTTTTTTTTATTGTTACATTTTCTATTATTATTTTTTGTTATCTTATTTTGTCCAATTTCATATTATTTCATTTTATTCTATTTAATAGATTTTTAATTTTTTTCATAATTTGGGAAAAGTGGAGAATCTTAAATGAATCAATCCACCCAAAGACTGCATTGGAGACTTATAAGCAGAAGCTCGAAAGCCTCATAGCCTGGTAGATGCAGCTAATGAAACAGCTGAGTTACATGGCCGATTTGTCTATGACATATTCCAAGAAGAATATGAAGAATAGCCAAAATGCTAAATGAAAGGAACACAGTGAACCCTAATTTTTCTCAAACCCAAAAAATGCTGCAATTGAAAATCAGAAAAAGAGTAGAAGCAGCCGAATTTACTTATGAACTCAAAATAAAGAGATCAGTTTAAATATTGCTTGGTAGCATTTTACATAGAGATACAATACAAAAATTCTCGATGGGTTCTCATCCATACTAAACAGAATTAAAAACTAGAGATCAATATATCGAACTCATAACTTCAAATTTAATCTGATAATCAAAACTCATTCCAAAAATTACAAACGCAACCAGGAAGGTAAATCTCGCGTAAATTGTGCAACGCGCATCCATCTATAAAGAAAATTGAAATGGTAATTGGCAGCTACATTCTTTCCCAAATACTTCTCCCAGGTGTCAAGAACAAGGGCAGCTTAATAGTACAGTCCGCCATCTTTGCATGGATATTAAGCTTATTTGCTGGAAAACACTAAAACAGGGAAGGCCAAATTCGCCAGACTCGAAACTCGAAATCATATATAAAAAAACAGACCACTTTAAAAAGTTTCATAAAGGATAATATTAAATATCCTCAGAAATAGCAACAGTAAAGGTTCATAAAATGCTCACAACGGAAAATCGTTCACCTTGGTGACAAGAATAAGAATGATTATCTTTAAAAATCTGGTCACCATCAAATGGCTTCTGAGCAGAACACCGTGTAGAACATAAACTTTCGTTGCCCAGTACTGCTTACTATTTCATTTTGTTTTATTTTTTATTATTTTATTTTATTTTATTTTATTTTATTTTATTTTATTTTGTTTTATTTTATTTTATTTTATTTTATTTTATTTTATTTTATTTTATTTTATTTTATTTTATTTTATTTTATTTTATTTTATTTTATTTTATTTTATTTTATTTTATTTTATTTTATTTTATTTTATTTTATTTTATTTTATTTTATTTTATTTTATTTTATTTTATTTTATTTTATTTTATTTCATTTAATTTTATTTAATTTAATTTAATTTAATTTAATTTAATTTAATTTAATTTAATTTAGTTTAATTTAATTATATTTTATTTTATTTTATTTTATTTATTTTATTTTATTTTATTTCACTTTATTTAATTTAATTTAATTTAATTTTATTTTATATTATTTTATATAATTTTAAATTTTTTATATTTCATTTAATATTAATTTAATTTATTTTGGGTTTCTTGCTTCGATTAATTTGACATATTTTTATTTTTACCCCAAACACTGTATTTGCCTACAATTTATCAATGACATGCATTCCTCCCGTACTGCGTTTCTACTGAATAAAAGTTAAATATGCAACAGAAAGCGGCAAAGAAAGAAAAAATACAAAAGTGTTGTAGAGATGAAAAAACCAAGGAGGAGGAGGAGCTACACCAAATCAAATAATGTGAAAATACTTAAATGGAAATAAAATAAAAAGTGACATAAAACGACAACAACATATAGAGCAAACGGAATATGCAACCGAGAAAGAATGGAATAGAGAAAGCAAATAAGTAGTGACAATGGTTCTTGCTGCGGGCAACTCTTACTGCTGCTTTTGCAGTGCAAATAGTTTCATAGCCTCCTTTTTCTGTGGCAGTCTCAGCTTAAAAAGAAATAACATTTTCCTTGTGTTTGTTGTTGGTGCATTGGTGCTTCTTTTTTTCCCATTTCTCGTAGCTTGAATTGAAGCAGTTGAAGCGCGCTGCTGCTACCACTTCTGTGCGGCTGCTCTGAAAACTTAAAAAGGATCAAAAGAAAATTTGCGAAGGTAAAACTTTTCAGCAGCTAGTGGCCAGCAACAGAGGGAGCAGCCAGCAGCGACAGCAAAAGCAAAATGAATTGCATTTATTTACGTAAATTTATATGTATCTTTGTATGTAGATCTTTACGTGCGGCAATGCAACTTTTATTACGAACTAAATAAAACAACAAAAAAGGACGCAAGAAAAGTTGAAATCAATGGAGGCGTTGCAAGCATGTGTGTGTTTGAGTAAGAGCCAAAAGGGAGAAGCAACGAAGAAAGCGTAAAAGTGAATGCAAAAGGAGGAAGAGGATGTGGCTGTAAGAAGTTTGTCTTTTGGTCGTTGCAAACAGTATGGACCAACAACAATTCCAGAAATTTTCCTTTAATAAAAGTAGTAAAGTAAAAGTTTTTAAACTAAAGCAGAGCGCAGGCGGAAACTTTAAGGATAACAGTGAAGCTGGGTATGTTGGCGGCGTCGACGACGAAGTTGCAATGACTTTCAAGTGGCAGTATAAGATAGCGGCAGTCGTAAATGCAAGGTGGGTAGTTCTAAAACAAAATAGAAAATATAGCATTAAAACTGTTAAAAATAAAAATAAAATATAAAATAAAATAAAATAACAATGAATTAAAATAAAATTAAAATATACATAAAATAAAATAAAAAAAAAAAATAAAATAAAATTAATCTAAATGAATAAAAATAAAATAAAATAAAATAATATAAAAAATTGAAATAAAATTAAATTAAATTGAATAAAATAAAATATACAAATAAATCAAAATAAAATAAAATAAAATAATATAAAATAAAATAAAATCAAATAAAATGAAATAAAACAAAATAAAATAAAAAAAAAAAGTAATTAAAATGAAGTAAAATAAGATAAAATAGAATAAAAAAAGAGAAAATAAAATAAAATAAAATGAATTAAAATAAAATAAGATAAAACAAAATAAACAAAATAAAATAAAATAAAATAAAAAGAAAAAAAAATAAAATAAAATAAAATAAAATAAAACAAAAAAAAAATAAATAAATAAAATAAAATAAAATAAAGTAAAATAAAATAAAACAAAATAGAATAAAATAAAATAAAATAAAATAAAATAAAATAAAATAAAATAAAATAAAATAAAATAAAATAAAATAAAATAAAATAAAATAAAATAAAATAAAATAAAATAAAATAAAATAAAATAAAATAAAATAAAATAAAATAAAATAAAATAAAATAAAATAAAATAAAATAAAATAACAAAAAATAAAATAAAATAAAATAAAATAAAATAAAATAAAATGAAATAAAATAAAATAAAATAAAATAAAATAAAATAAAATAAAATAAAATAAAATAAAATAAAATAAAATAAAATAAAATAAAATAAAATAAAATAAAATAAAATAAAATAAAATAAAATAAAATAAAATAAAATAAAATAAAATAAAATAAAATAAAATAAAATAAAATAAAATAAAATAAAATAAAATAAAATAAAATAAAATAAAATAAAATAAAATAAAATAAAATAAAATAAAATAAAATAAAATAAAATAAAATAAAATAAAATAAAATAAAATAAAATAAAATAAAATAAAATAAAATAAAATAAAATAAAGCAATATAAATTAAACTAAAGTAAATAAAATTAAATAATCTTGAAGTTAAATGAAAGTAAAATGAACATTAGAAAAGAAAAAAAAATTAATATTAAATAGATTAAAATGAAAAAGTATGAAGAATTAAATTAACATAAAAAGGAAAAGATAAAATTTGACTTTTTAAAAGGATTATTTTGGAGTGTGAACTAACCTATTTCATAGCCTGTGTATGTAGAACAGCATACATATTTATGAAAATATTGTAATACCAAAGTAATTGCATGAACATCAGCAAGAGTTAAAGAAAAATAAACCAGGAAGAATAAGAAGAACTGCGGTAACAGCAGTGGCAACGAATCGAGAATGCAACTAAAGTGAAGTTGTTGAAGTTAAAGTAGGGAGTGGAATTCACTTTGCGGATGCTGTAGGTAAAATGTATATACGTAGGGAAAATTAAATATTCACCCGCATACATAAGCTTGAAGACTCTCCACAAGTGTATACATATATAGGAATATATAGCAAAGTAAATAGGTATGAAATGCTAAGGAATTGAAGGAGTCACTATGTAATGCGCTTAAAGACTGAAAATTTTGTGCCAACGGAGTTAACTGTATGAGCCAGTCTTCGCTTATTCGTACATATATTATATATGAGGCTGTCAAATTGCTATTGTTGCACGCTTTGTTGGCTACTTGAGACATTTACTTTATTTTAATACTGTAGACATTTTGTTTTGTCAATATGTCTTTGGGAGCGAATGTGAAAGTTCAATGTTTGATTCTTCTCAAGACTTTTTCTTAACAATTTACAATAGTGAGGGAATGAGTGCACAGATTTTAATATGTCCTAAAACCAAATGGTATAGGAATCTTCCAGCAATACAAATTAACTATTTAGCACAACGATATATCGAAATATTCCACAACACTGCAATGAATTCATATAATTTGATTCCATAATGTTAAATAAGATAAAAAAATTGCAAAGCGTTAAAATATAAACAGCATGAAACCAGTAAATCAATTAGTTACCAAAACCATTACATTGGAATCAGTTGTTTCTTCTTACAAGTCTCAGCATTTACTATTCCAATTGGAAAAATATGTATTGTAATAGAGCAGAACACCAACACTAAAAGTAAACTTTATAACTGGAAAAGTACATACTGTGTACAATCCGAAACTAGATCTCGAAACCACTCTACTGAAACTAGTTTCAGAAAATTTAATCTAGGTTTAAGTAATTTCAAATACTGGTTAATAGTTTTTAGTTTATTTTTCCATCTACAACATAAAAATAAAAATAACTAGTTGCAAAACTAGTTACAAAACTGTTAATTATTGGACCCCTTGCGTCAAAAATCAAATTTTTCAATTTTCTGCTGTTTACAATTTAGTTATTAAAAAATTGTTGGTGAAAATTAAACTGGTTGTACAACTAGTTATCGCAGTGCCTACATTTAAACCACTTACTTTTCAATACTCACTTTGTAAACTTCTAATTAAGTTGGAAAACATTGTAAAAAAATATTATGAAAACTAAACTACAAAGTGTGTATAGTTACTAGACTAGTTACTTTAAGACTAGTTAATTTATCAGTCTATATTGGTCAATTTTATAATAATTTTCTAGAAAAATGTCGTTATAAACAAAGTAAACAACCCATTTCCGGTGAAAAATAAAATAGTCAATTAAATAAATAAATAAAAAGTATCAGAAAACTTTTACGAGAACTAAAAATAAGTGCACACCCAAGTCAGTACAAACGAATCAAGAAAATCACTTGCAGAAAACTTTTACCAACTGCCAACTGTAAATGGCAACTGACAACCACCAAATCTGCCAAATAGACGCCAGCTTAACGGCGGGCAGTCGGAGCTGTTGGAGGAGCTAAATATATCAACACACGAGCACACACACAGGACTTTACAGAGTTTGAAAACAACACGAAAAAGTAACCATCGGCCAACTCAACTCAATGACGACAATAACTATGGTAGTAGCAAAGCGAAAACTTTAGCTTAGCAGCGCCAAGTCAAACAGAAGGATCAAAGCAAAGCGAAAATAACCGTTAACCAAGCGTCGACGAGTCAAGAATTTTCTAAATAGACGTCTATTATTTACCTACCAAGCGACGTGGCACGAGTGCGGAGCGCATATCCTGCGCCACACCCACGCTTTCAACGCGACGAGCCGACGAGCCGACGAACGATGGACAGTGACCAACAACAACAAAACGTTTGAGTATTTTAGTTTATTAAAGTGTAACTTTAGGATTTCTTTGCATTTATTTTTGAGTTTTTGTATTTTTTTTTTAATTTTTTCTTTCTATTTTTTTTTTCTACTTCTCGGTAGGCGCTGCCGCCTATTACGGTCATTTCCCCAAAGTGAATTTAGCAAATAAAACAAATCAATCGCATGCAGACGTTGGCGCTGGCAAAGTTAGTGTTCTTTATGTGCAAAAACAACAAAGTACTTACAAAAGCGGCAAAGGCAAAAGAAAATTATATGTGTTGAAATTGCAATTGCAACGGCTGCCAAAATATACGAACACACACACACATATATAAACACACACAATCATGCATGGGTATGAAACGGCAGTAAGTTTGCGCAGCCAATACCACTTCTGTCTAAACTTTCAGTGGTTCTCAGTTAAGTTTTGCCGCTTCAATGTTGTTGCTGTTTTTTCTGATTTACTACCTCGCGTTCCTTTTTCTCTTTTTCTCCTTTCCTCTATATTTCTTGGCATTCCATGCATTCGTCGTCACTCTCCAGCTGCTTGCTGTTCCCTCATCTTCTACTCTTCGCCTTCCTTCATCTGCGCTTTCTTTTATGCTTTTGATACTAATGTAATAGAGCAGACGGCAAGCTACTCAAAGTTTTTCAAAAGTATATCTTCAAAAGCTTACTATCTACTAGTGTTTATTTGTTGCCCTTATTCAAGCCAACGCGACCGTTTTTCTTTATTAGAACGTAGCGCTTGTGTCCTTAAGGTGGGTGGGCCGCGGATTGTGGACTCACTAAAAATTGAAATGGAAAAGAGAGAGAGAGAGTTACGAGAATTAAATCAAATTAATTTAATTTAATAAAATGAGAAGAGGATTAATTTTTGCCACCAAACGGAGTTCCTTTGGTTGTGGTCCGATGAATCTAAGCTCATTAGCCTCACCTACATGATGTCAACTAGTCGAAAAAAATAGGTTAATCATATCCATTTAACTCGTTGACAGACTTTACAAGTGCGATCTCAGACTTATTAGATGGGCTATCGGCCTATTTTTTATAATGAGTAACAACTTGAAACTTGGCGGCTGCAATAGCCGAATGGTTAGCATTGCGTAGTGCTGTTAAGAAGGCCAGAGTTCCAGTCTTAGTGCGACCAACATCCAAAAATTATAAAAAATTAATTTAAATAAGAAATAAAGCTAAATTTTCCAATTGCGGTTGTCCCTCGGCAGGGAATGTCAACCCCTCCGAGTATATTTCTGTCATGAAATAAAGGCTCCTCATACAAAAATCCAAAGCCGTTCATAGGCGGCTTGGTATAAACTGTAGGTTCCTCCACGGCTGCGCACACTAATGCTTAGCAATACCCAAAGCTCTGCCAGCTTAAGGAAGGAGCTATTCGAGCTGTTTGATCTTTTTATCGCATGACTTCTTTTACTTAATGCTTGAGAAAAGATAAGAGCTGCAGAACTAAATAGAGAAGGTACAATTGTCTAAAAGAGCGTATAACTGCTGTCGTATTCTCTTGATTAATTGGCCGCATTATGCCGTCCGTTAGTTATGCTTTCCCCAGACTGGATAAGGAAGTGAGCCGAATGGATGTGATAGTGACCAATGACAAGACAAGATATTTCCTGTCATCAGCAGTCCCAGCTCGTGGACCTCCAATTCACGGTTGATAGCCAGAACTTTGAAGTTGTAGAAGTTTTCGTCCTAAAAGCAACATCCATGAGCACCAACAGTACTGTGAACCTAGAAATCCAATAAAATATTACTCTTGTCAATATGTTGAAGTTTTGACTAAGTAGAAAATTGCGAAGAGTTTGACCTCAGGAAGGCAGCTCAAAATAGATGACTCCTTGCTAGTCTCACCAAACACACAACAAAACCTTCCTGGTCGTCAATACTTGCTTAAAAACCATTTGTGCCCTTCGGCTACGACCCTTTTCATTTGACTTTGCTGTAGGTGATCCACTTTTCAACACCAGTCACCATTCCCTTCAGAAATGGCTCGATTTTGTTTCGATTCAGCAGCGATTTGCAGATGGAAATTCGGATCATGAGGTTTTTTTCATTCACTCTTGATTTACCCATACACAGAGGTTCTTTGTGTATGAGCATTCAGCCTTCTTCAAGTAGTCCCAAACAGTTTTTTATGCAATGTTCAACTCCTGGACAATCGAAACAGTGCTCGCATGATTGTTAGACTCGACGATTTTCATTATTTTAACGACATTTTCGACAACTGACCTTCCACACCGCGGAGCGTCCCTTACAACAAAATTGCCGGACACAATTTCCATAGACACTTTTCACATTTTCAGATGCCTGACTTGCAGTAGAAAAGTGTTGCCGCTGAAATACTTTTTCCGAAATAATTTTTTTGACTCGATTTCGAGTTGGACTGCTGGGTTTGGAAAGCTCCAGACAAGCTGAAGAAAAGGTTTCAGTTCCTCGAAGAAGAATAGAAAAATAACAAGAATACGAAAAATTTTAATTTTCATATCTTCTTCCATATTTCTGAAATGTCTTAACTTATACTCATCTTGATGTTTCTCCAACAAATGTAGGGATCTACTGTTTACTCTGTGTCGACTCTGAACGGCTGATGGTTTTTTTTTGAAGCTTTTAATTACATTTCAGAAATACACTCGGAGCGCTTGACATTCCCCACCGTGGAGCGCCTGAATTAGACCGGCTTCCAACCCTGGCCTTCCGAGTGGCAGTAGGCAATGCTAACCACCCGGCTATCGCGGCCGTCCTTTAATTTGGATATTAAAATTTTTACCAATTAATTTCCACATTGTTCTACTGGATCCTTAGCATATCATATTCCATACGACGAATGGCAATACCATTTAACACGCCAGCATATTATAACGCTCACACACAATTGAACCTTTATCTTTCTTTCGCCCACCACTCTCCTACGCCGCCCACAACTGTGCGACAGTTTTGCCGCCACAGGTTGCTGGTGGAATGTTGGCGACTTTTATGGCATTGCCGCCGCCGTCGTCGTCTTGTGTCGCACACTTTGTCGCTGTCACCCTTCAGCCCTTCAACCTAACGTCGCTATGGCTGCCTTTTGGTTGTGTTGGTGTTGGTATTGCTGCTGCTGCTGCTGTTGCCATTATGTGAATGTCCTGTGGCGCTTTTTATAGCCGATTTTGCTTGCTTTGTTGCCATCGTCATTCTCGTCGTCGTCATTGTCGTCGTCGCCATCATCTTATTTCTTATTGTAATTCCTTTTTTGCTTTTTTTATTTTTACGATTTTCAAAGTTTATTTATATTCATTTTCTTCTCGAATTTTACCATTTTCCCTCTGAGTGTATTTGTCTGTGTGTGTCTAGTATTTATTGTTGTTATTGCTGTTTGTGTATTGTGTATTTGTGCGCTGCTTTCTTTTTTGGTCCCTTGGTTAGCTTTTAGTTACGAATTTGTTCATATTACAATGGAATTTTCATGCTTTTTTCCAATTTATTATTTGACTTTGCTGTTGCTGTTGTTGTTTTTGTTGATTTTATATATGTACGTATATGTATATTTAGTTGGTATCAGTGTTGGTTAACTTGCCTGTGCTGCGCGCATGTTTGTGTGAGTGACATAAAAGTTTGGAAAATTATTTTGCTATGATTTCGTTCTCATTTCATTGTGTTGGTGTGTGTGTGTGAATGTGTGTGTGTGTGTGTGTAATATGCAAGAACAAGTTTAATAACAAACTTATCCAACTGTTTGTCGTCGCCCACTTGTCGACTGGTGGCTGACTGTAAACATACATACATACACATAAACTAACAAAAGTGCTTATATGATACCCTTAGCTGTCCGTGTGCTTGTGTTTGTGTGTTTGTGTGTTCGGTATGTGGCATAGACTTGTTTGAGTTAATTTACAATTTAGCCATTTGGCCAGTAAATACGATACGTTTTTTGCTTCTTCTTATTTTGCTACAAACAAACAAGGCGTCTGCAAAAATATTTCTTATTTTTTCTGTTGTTGTTTTTTTCTGCATTTTATGTATCTTTATTTTCTATTCTTTCTTGTATTTTGTTTTTTTTTGCTGCTGCTTTTATTATTATATTTATTTTTGCTTTTTCTTTCTTCGAATTTTACTGCATTGTCTGTCGGTGCGTATGAGCGATCTTATTTTTGGTTGTAGGTGTTTGTTTGTATTCAAGTGTATGCGTGTAGCGTTTGTTGTTTGCAGTTTGACTATATTGCCAAAGTTTCTTGGTTGTCTTCAAAGCAAAATTACTTTTGCAATTTCTTGTGGGAAAGCTTTATTTAGAATATACCATTTTATATCTACATTTTTAGTTAATTAAAGTAGAATTCGGTATCAGAGTGGGTACCGTTAAACTTCTTATTAGTTTTACAAGGTTTATTACTTATTGGATTCTACTGAAAACTCCACTCTCTGGAAATAAAATCTTTTTAATGATTAAAATTGCAATTTTTTACCACGGATCTATGAGCACAGAGGATACTATAGCCTAGCAGTGCGAAGCCATTACTCTTTCACTCTTTTAATGCTTCCATCAGCTGGCACTGCATTTAATGCTTTCAAAGCTGAAGTTCTAGATACCATTCCTTCCTTCCGATGACATGACCCAGACGGCGTAGCTACTACTTCTTTACGCGCTGAACTAAGTCCATTTCGTCGTTTATCTCGTAGAGCTCAACGCGATATAGGAGCTACCTCTCTTCTTCATGCCATCCAATTTGCGTTAAAATCGACGCAGACGTTGCATGAGTCCGTATTCTGTCCGGTGTTAGGACTTTCATACTATATGCCAGCTATGTCCCTATAAGCCATATTGTGTAGGCAAATGTACGATAATTGGCATATACTGTGAGGTTTGCTTTTGTGGATTACACTCAGATCCCATTTGTAAGGCCTGCTTTCTTTTTACCATATGTTGCAAAGAAGCTGGTGCTTGCTCCTTGTCAGTTCTTTGCCACCATAGTTGAACAGCTAAGGCAGCAGGCCATCGGCTATTAATCCCTTTGGTATTTTTGATGCGGAAAATCGGCATTCGGACTTCATCATAGTTGGCTGATGAAACGAGTTCATGTACTCTCGACATCGAATGGGGTTTCGGGTTGTTCATCATCATCATCCGTATACTTCATTTTCATAACAATTAAACAGATTGGACAGAAATTCGCTTCAAAATTCAATATAGGCTATCACCAGTCACCATATTCCATTTTTTGTTCCCACCAAAAAAAAAAAAGGCTATGAGCTTAAAACCATCTGACAGTTGCCTCATTTTTTGTAGCATATTTAAGTTTGTTCGCTGTTCGCTATTTCATCAAATTCTTAATAACCATGCATTTCTCTTCCTCTTCCCCTCCCTATCTCCCTGTCTTAAAAACGCGCTTTAATGTGATCAAGCACGATTTTCATATCGTGACGAGAGAAGCGCCCCTCTGTGCCTTGCAAGCACTCATAGAAAGCACGTCCTTCTCTTCAATAATCTGTCTATGTCCTGTTCAATACATCTCCAAGATGGCGGTGATGTCAACATTTAGTCCTACGGACAGCTTCCCACGTCCCATACGTTCAACTTGGGTGTGAAAAAGCATAGACCGATTGGCTTACCTCGAGGCATCTTAATGACATTTTCGTAAAAGACTTTGAACAGCGAGAAATGGACCTGCGCATACAAATTAGTAATAAGATCAATAATATAATAAGAAACTAAATATTTTGACTAAAATTATGCTTAATTATGGGTTTCTATCGTTCTTTGCAATACCAGTTTGAACCAAAATTGGACAAAATACCGCCAGCTTTAGCAGCGTGTGGTCCTAATATAATTCATAATGATAATCTTAATCTTAATCTTGCCGATTGTATTAAGCTTAAGGGGGTCTCCTCATCAGTAGCTTACAAAAAAAGAGGTTTTTCAGGATTTTTTTTGAACATGAAAACAACAAGAGAAACAAATGATCTTTTGCATATTTTTGAACATATATTTATTCAACAAAAAAAAGTTTATTGTATGTCAAAATAATTAAAAATGGCTGATTTATGAAAAATCTTGCGCAGCAGCTCGCGATTAACAACTCAAACTCCGTGCATGATTCAGCCCGTAATTTTTATCTGAAACAAAAAATGGAAATACTTCCTTGTTCAGAAGGCTTTTTTGCAGATCATAGACTATTATGGTGATTGAAATTTGAAATTTTAACATTTTTGTCATTTTTTTAAAAAAGTACTCGATTTTTAGTGCTTTTTCTAAGAATAATTGAGTTGATAACATTGTAAAATAAAAATTTTTTAATAAATATTTTTAGTTCAATCTATGGACAATAAAATTATCTAAAAAACGGTGTCTTACTTGTATACATAGCTTTAATGGTTCATTTTTAATCGTGCACGGAATTTTAAAAAATACGGTTTTCGGGAAATAGGCTTTAAAGTTTTTAGTTTAGCTCGCGCTTGCCCCACGCGAGACTCTACTCAGATTTGTAAATCCTAAACGAGTTTGAGTTGGACTCTCAAAATTTGCAAGAATATTCTTTAATAATAATTCTAACGATTGAAGCAAAAAAAAAAAATCGATTTTTTGAAACTGACTGATGAGGAGACCCCCTTAAATTATTTTTAATATATTTAGATTTACGATAATGTCCGAATTGCTACCTAAAACTCAAACCAAAAAGAAAAAACAATAATTTTTTGCTAATTTATTTCTCAATTTATTTTATACCGTCACAAAGTAAGTCAGCCAGTCAGTTAGACAAAAAGCGCTTACGATTATATTTGATTAACAATTAAATACTAATATTCATAAAAATGTAAACACACAATATTAAATAAATCTTCAACTAATTCCCTTTATATTGCCAGACAAAAAGTTATTTATACGTTTTTAAATATACCGCTATAAAGAAATAAATTTTCTACAAATTATCCACTATTTTATTAATAAAATTTATGGACTTCTAACAACAATAGTGCGCATTAATTACTAAATGATTTTTAAATTGTAAAGAAATGTGTGAGTGTGTGTGTGTGTGCATGTTTAACAAATTACACTGAAAACCCAAATAAATTTGTACAAATTTGTATAATATTTTATTAACGAAATCAACATAAAACAACAGCAACAAAACAAGTAGTGTAGAATAAACATAAATTTCCAACACTAATGGCATACAGAAAACCAAATCCGGTAAGAATAAATCAAAAATGAATGGGGGAAAAAGGCAAAAATGTGTTTCATATTACGATCAAATTAACACATTTTTAATTTTCAAAGGCATTTTAAAACGCGATTCATAATTTTTGGGCAGCTAAATAAAATATATGGTCATATACATACTTGTATGTGTGTATATATATGTATGTATACAATAGGCAGCTGAAATTCAATGAATTTGTTGAATTCATGATTAGCTGATTTAATTTTTTTTATTTACCATAAAATATGCATAAATAACTTGTTTAACAGTGCTTTGAGCTTAACTATTTAGTAATTATGCAAAACACTAACAAATGGATACATAAATACCCAGCGAGATAAGCAATCGAGTTGGTTAGTGAGTGGTGATGAAAGAGAGAGTACGCTTGAGGCAGGTGGGCACAAACTTGCTTTTGGCTAACTAGGGAGAGAGATAGTTGGTGGTGGAATTAAGTATAATAATTTTCTGGTATAATGATTAGTATATTATTTAATTTTTTTAAATTTATTATCTTATAAAAAATAAGTAAAATGTTGATAAAATGCAAAAAATATTCTTACATATATTTATTATAAACATTAATTTTTTTTATTACTTTTTCATAGCAAAAATAAGTTAGAAAAATATAAGTATTTCATTTATTAAAATAGTTAATTTTACCGCTTTGATAATGGCATGAATTAAATTTTGCATATTTTTTCTTACTTCCATGGTGTACATCAAACTGTTTGGGCACGCCTGGTTTAAAAAAAAAATAAAATATTTACATTATTGAAATGCTTTCAAAGCTGTTAATTTTCCTAAAATATCTAAATATTTTTCTACACAAATTTATTATGACAGTTTAGCAACAACGACACAAATTTAGATAAATAATATACATATATTTATATTTATATGTATATTTATATAAAATTTATATATATGGTATGTATTATATTATATAAATTATATAAATTAATTGAAAATTTACAAGGGATTAAATGAGACATTAATTTGCTTAGTTACACCAGTGAAATACATAAAAATGTTGGTATGTATGCGCAAGTGTATATGTATGAATGTATAACTTATTAAAACCAACATATTTTCACACAAAATTTGTATGCAAATTAATTAATTTAGCTTCATCCAAGTGACTGGGCAAAGGCGTCCAGCATTTGTTGGTGCGCAAAGAGGCGGACTTGCTTGGGCTTGAAGGCAAAGTGAAGTGTTCGTTTTTATAATATTTTTGATGTGTCTAAATATAAGCTAATCGGCGTGTTAAGCGACAGCTGAAGGGTTGAAGCGGTGTTTAAAAAGTAATAAATAAAAAGTATGGTAAGTATGCAAAAAAATTATATATAAAAATAAATACAAGCTTTCAATAAAAAAAGAAATATTAAGGAAAAGTGAAAAATAATTAAAGCTACCTTGGGAAGATAAAATTTCGTGAAGAAATATTTAAATTTTTGAAATGTGAAATTTACAAATTTTTTTTAACCTTTACTTTTCAGCTTAAGGTTTAAAACTTTTAATATTTGTTCATAAGTTTTTCTTTCAGTTTCTTTCTTTTTGTCATTAATTTTTAATATTCAATTCTAATTTTCGTTTTTACAGTTTTAATTTTTATTTTTAAATTTTTTAAATTTACTTTTGAATTTTTGGCTTCTAAGTTTTCGTTTTTCCATTTTAATTTTAAACTTTTAGTTTTAATTTATAATATTAATTTAAAATTTTTTTTTATTTTATAATATACAAATTTAATTTTCCTTTTAAGAGTTTTAATTTTTAACATCTAATTTCTAATTCATAATTTTTAATTTCTATTTTAATTTTTAATTTATAGTTATTAGTTTTTAATTTTTAATTTCTAATTCTTAAAATTAAATTTTTAATTTTTAAACAATTTTTTTTTTAATATTAATTTTTAAATTTAATCTTTAAATATTTATTTATTAATTTTTAATTTTTAATTTTTAATATTTAATTTTAAATTTTTTATTTTTAGTGACAAATTTTTAATTTTTAATCTTTAAAATTTAATATTTAATTATTAATTTTTAATTTCTAATTTTTAATTTATTGTCTGATTCTTAATTTTTAGGTTTTAATTTTATATTTTTAATTTTATTTTTAATTTTAATTTTTAGTTTTCAATTTTTGGTTTTCAATTTTTTATTTTTAACTATTCTTTTTTAATTTTAAATTTAATTTTCTTTTCATAAGAAAATTAGAAAAGTTTACATAAAAACTAATTGTAAAATTAAAAATAAAATACAATCAAAACTTAAAAAGAAGATACCAATTAAGAAGAAATATTTAATTCAAATAAATATAAAAACTAATTTTAAATAAAAAAAATTAAAAATTATAACCAAAAACTGAAACCAAAAAGTAAAGTTAAAACAAATTTTGAAAACAATAAATTAACAAAAAAATAAAGAATTTTAAACTATAAAGAAAATTAAAAAATTAAGATGAAAAATATTTAATTAAAGAAAAATTAATTTACACATGAAAAGTGTAAGCTAAAACCTGCTTAAAAAAGTAATGAAAAAATTAAATATATATTAAAAAATAAAAGCTAAAAATTAAGTGAAGAAAAAAATAGAAACTGAAATAGAAATACGTAAAACTGTGCATTTAATAAAAATTAAAATCAAAATTAAAATATTATAAATAATTAAAAATTAATCTAATTAAATACAAAAAAAAATTTATATAAAAAGATTAAGTAAATAAAATTAGTTAAAATTAAAAAGTTAAAAGTTGTGTTCAAAAAATTAAATAAAAATTTGAAAATAAAATTAAAAAATAAAAAATCCTAAATAACATTAATATAATAAGTAAAAAAACAAAAATAATTAATGAGAAATATAATGGACTAAATATAAAATTAATATAATTCAAAATTCAAAATTCAAAATAGAGTGCTTTAAAATAAAAAATAAAAATTTTAAATTTCAAACTAAAAATAAAAATTTAATACTATAAAGCTACAATTAAAAGTTATAAAATAAGCAGTAGAAATTGATAACTAAAAGAAAGAATTAACAACCATAAGCTTAGAATTATAAATTGGTAATTAAAATTTAAAACGATTAACAAATTAAGAAAATAAATACCATAAAACTAAAAAATTAACTTAAAAATTAAAAGCTAAAAATTAAATCTTAAAAATTAAAAATAAAAAATTAAAAATTCAAGAACATAAAGTTAAAATTAATAATTAAAAACTATAAATAAAAATTTAAATTTAAAAGCTTTTAAAATAATATGCTTAACTGCACAAACTGATTTTTAGAAGTATAGTTCTTTTACTTAAACTTGCTCTTTTTTATCAAGTATTATTCACATGTTTACCTCCGCCCCTATTCTTCATCTTTCATTTCATCTTACTCGATTTAATTTCCTCTGATTCTCTTTCATCAACATTTGCTTGGACTTTATTGATTTATGTTGATTTATGCAAATGTCTTACCATTTTTAGCTATAAATGGCGCGACATACCTAGATGTTGTCTGTGTTTGAACATTTCTTTGTTTTGCAGACACATTTAAATTTATACTGAAATTGCTTCCCACATAAATTCTAATACTACTAAACTTTAGCTACTCTGTTGCTGATGTTGATTTCTTTCATTTTTTGTATTATTATTCGTTTTAATTCTTACTTTCATTTTAGTTTCAGTTTTTGCTCATTTTTTTATTTATTTATTTTTCTATTAGTTCTTACTGTCTTTTTTTAGTTTGGTTCTTGTTTTCATTTTTATTACTTCTTTAGGTTAACCTTTTTTTCGTTCACATTTATGTGTCTATATTAAATTTGTTTCGATTAATTTCTATTTTTATTTTTTGCAACAAATTTCAAGTTCAGTGTGCTTGTTTTTATTCTTCAAAACTAGTTAACCTTTCTTTTGGTTTATTCTTCTGAATTTTTAGACTTTTTTTTTGCCTTCCAACTCGTTTGCGGTCTCGCGTTTGAGATCAAACAGTTTTAAGATAAATTTGTTAATAATATTTTTTTATTAATTAAATGTTTAAAAGACTCATAAAATCTACACGCGCAGAACGTTTCTCTTCTTACTCAACCTGAACTTAAATTTACGTTACTCTGTCTAAATAAATCATTTTTCTGAAGTATTTCTTTCCCCTTGAAACGAACGTTACCATGTTCAGTTCTACCTTAATTAAAATTAACGGTTTGTGAGGCTGATTTGGTGGAGTACTCACATATACTTCGGATGACGTAGTTAAGAACGCTGTCCCCGTGAAGAAGTAACATTCCAGCCAGGTGTACTCAACACAAGGCTCACAAGTCAAGTCTTCATATGATGCTGATGCTAATGAACTTTGCGAGACTTCTCTATAGAAAGCTGTATACATAGAGCGCTAAATTCCAGAAAAACTCACGAAAAAATTAATCTAAAGTAGTTTTTAGTGCGTGCGCTTTCCATACATATATTATGTGAACGCGGATGATTATCGCATTGCGACTGAATAAAAGTATTTCCCTGTGGGAAACTAAGCAAATGGAAACATCAATCAAACGTCTGGTTCCGTCGAACTCCGTCAATTCACTCATATCATTTTATTGTTGTTGTAGGCGCAATATTGTTTCCCAAAGTGATTTTCGAGGAATGTTGCGAGAGAAACATTCTTAGTCGGATAAAAATCCGGATCCTTCCGTCATAAAGACCCGACTGTAGTGAGAACTATTGGATTTTAGTCGCCTCTTATGGCAGACTTACAGACTTTATGTATTGTCATGCCGAACAAAATTGTCTTGGATCTCTTAACGTCATGGCTAAGCAGTTCTCCACGAACCTAGTATGGATGCGAACGAGATGGCGGACGAGCTTTGGGTACGTCGCTCTCCGCTTTTGAGCTTACTATTCGGGAGTTATTCTTCACAGATTCTAGCTTAACGCAGAAAATTCCCCGTGCTTGTAATATGATCAGGGTAACGAGGCTAGTATTGGAGAAAAGTCCTTATCGCGCTAAAAAATAAGGGGTATAACTACAATCATAAAACTTTTTACAGTTTATCCTCCATTGGAAAGAATACCTGAGTGGTTGGGCGTACTATCTAAACAGAAATTGCAGTTCATAGGGGGAACCCGAATCTTAAGGCACTCCCTTAGTGAATACCTCGCCCTTTGTAGGTTGAAGGTACTCCAAGGGCGGAAACCTTTAGAGATTAGAGTGAAATGGCTTGCTAGGGCGAAGGTAGGCCGATTGCTTAGTTTTGAAAACTCCACACATTTGTTTGGCTAACGAATGGAGGCTTGGGATCCTCATTGCTACCACAATAAGCTCGTTTGTTGGCCTAAATTAGTTGCTGTCTACCTACCTACAACAGGCAGGTCCTACCGCGGCTAAATTTTGTAACGCTATCTTGCAGAGGTATCCACTAATGACATCTTGCCCTTCAGCAGGAAATGTTAACCCCTACTAGTGTGTAATTGACATGAAAATAAAAGCCGCCTCATAAAAACCCATCAGCCGCTCGGAGACGGCTCATAATAAACCATTTGTTGGCAAAACATCAAGACATTCACCACAAATAGAAGGAGGAGCTCGGCCGAAACTGGCTCCAGCGGCTACAAAGCACCAATTATATATATATATCAAAAAAAAAAAAAACAAAAAAAAAACAAAAGACTCAGTATCCCGATCAACGCTTGCGGCTGTTTAATTTTTGAGCTAATCGCCTTCTTTTCTTGTTCGTGCTCTCTCTCCCTCTCTCCCTCTCTCTCTATCTATCTTTCTCTCGTATCTTTCAAATAATTATGTAGTCACCCGCCGCGACATGCTCATGTGTTGACATTAACGGCGTCATTTGCTAAATTAAAAGTATCTGAGCATTGTATCTGCGTATCTGATAGCGTTTAGCTGCCTACACACAGCTACAGCTTACCGCACAGGCGCTGTGTGGCAACACGAGTGTCGTGAGCTTAGGTTAACTGCTATTGCTGTTGCTAATTTGTTGATTTTTTCAATATATATTTACATACACAAAAACTCGTACATATATATGGTTATATTTTTTGAATAAATTTATGTGTGTGGTGGCTGCCGTTAACTGTTGTCTGGCTCTCCGTCTGTCTGTCTCTTCGTACGTCCAGTGATTACAGTTGGTTTTTCGCTTGCTATCTTGCTGCCTCGCTGCCTTGCTGCCTTGCTGGCTGGCGTCTGGCTACACTTTATTAGTTTTAGACGTTAAGCTTAGTGTCGAGCGTGTAATTTGTTGAATGGTTTTTAATTTGGAATTATGCGCAATAATGATATGTACTCGTATATGTTGTTGTTGTTGTTGTTGTTGTTGTTCTTACCATTTTCGTTGCATAAAATGGTAACCTGCCTGTCTGTTGTGACATTGTGGTGAACGTTAATGGATCCATAATATGGTGTGTTCCATAAAAAAATGTTAGCTTAGATTGAATAACTCTAGTTGCCCAGTGAAGATCTCTTAAAGGTCACAGTGTCCTTAGTACTTCATAGCGGTATTTACTACAACGAGCAGATCGGGTAGCTACCCTCTAATGACTACATCAATGTGTGTTGAAAACTGCTACTCAGCGTAGCTTCAACTCCAGCAGTTGCTTTGTTGTTCTCTCCTTGCCGTTGTACACACTAACCATCTTTACGGGGAACTTGGAGCTTCGACATATCATCGTATAGTCGTGCCCAGGTGTTTCGATGGCATAAAGAGTTTAAGTTTAAATAAAGCTCGCATGAGCAAGTCGAAGGTTAAAACGATGAATCGTCCACAAAGAATTTCTTCCACCGGAACAAACCGTAAATCAAGTCTACTATCGAAAGGTACTCAAAAGGGAGCACCCAGACATTGCTCGTAACTGGATCCTTCATCACGGCAACGCGCCGTGCCACACCGCTCTCAGAGTGGCCCAGTATTCGCTCGATATGTCACCCGGTGACTTTTTTGTTCCCTAAAACAAAATCGGTGGTCAAAGAGCCAATTTTAAGTCCATTGAGGGCATCCAGGCGGCCGTGACGAGGGTACTTGCGGACATCCCAGTCCTGGAATTGTTGTACAGCTGCCCAAGGGGACTACTTTGAAGGTAATGGCAGAGTTGTAGAATAATTTTGAAATATACGGTTTTTATGGAATCAGTCTCATTATTTAATTGTCACACCTGGTAAGTCTCATCACAAAGGGTTTTAGTCGAGTCTAAGTGTAATCGATGCGCACAGTTGTATCGGGTTTGCTTTGGTCTCGTACTTCACTAATAATCTACTCTCAGTGGAATTGTGTTCCGCAGATTTCTTTCACGGAGTCAACACGGCGGCTCGGTATCATCTTGACTTTGCCGAAGTATTGTACATCGGTTGCCAGACTAGAATTTACACTCGCTGTCAACTAAAAAACTATGAGATTGGGTACTTCTAGGCCACATCACCATTTACTCTACATCTTTCTGGAAAAAAAGAATCAATCGAGATCTAAAGTCACATATGAATCAGAGAGAACTTTGACAGTCCTAAGCTATTTTGTACACCCATTTGACCTTTATTAAGAAATAAATTTGCTAAATAGTATAAAATGGCTAAATTGAGCTCTCTAGTGAAAGATTATACTCATAGAAAGAGTATAGTTAAGAAAGTTAAATTTCAAGTAGTGTTGCCATCGGTTTTCAGATTTTTAATTCAAATAAATATGTTTTGAAAGTAAGTTATGACAGAAATGTTATATAAAAGTGTTATGGTTATAAAAATCTTAACATAAAAATTATTTGTAGAAGGTGTTGCCATATTTCTAAAATTTAAAAAAATTTAAATTACTTAATATTTTTTTTAAACATTTTTAGTGGTAAATCATTGATTGAAGCCAAAATTGTCAATTTTAACTTTACTTCCAACCAGAGTTGCCACATAAATAATATATAAGTAATATATTTATTCTTTTTTATGGTTATGAAAAAATATTTCGAAATTAATTTTTAAATAAATTTATGGACTTAGGATGGCTGCCACATATTTTACAGTAGAATATATTAATTTTTCATGATAATGAAGAAAATATTTGAAAACTAAATTTTTGTGCATTGAGAGGCGAAGTGCTGATATAAAATTTTACTTTTATTTAAAAAAATGGGTTACCAACTTAATTAATACTTTCATGATTATGAAAAAAAATATTCAAAATTAATTTGATTAATTTTTACGGAATTAATTTTTGAGGATCCAAGGGAAAAGTAATATATGAATTTTGGCTTATTTTAAAAGAGAGTTGCCTCACCATTAGACAACTTAATTTATTTATACCTTATGGGCATTGGAAAATCTCTCATAATCATTTCAATGTGCAGCATTTGTTGTGGAATACACCAATTATATGAAAATTATACATACGTACATACGTATGTGTGTCAGTAAATTATATATTTACTCAAATATTTCCTATTTATGGCTGAGCTTTCTTGTTTGCTTGCCAATCGCGGGTGTTGTACCCGCTGTGTGACCGAGTTTGTCGTTCGAGCGCGGACGAGTGACGCTCGAAGCTCGCTTCATGCTGTCACCCATTTTATTTGCTTAGCGATTTACGATTTGTGCTTTTTACTTTTTTTTAGATTTTGATTATGACCGCTGCTGTTTGGTTATGGTATAATTGGCGCTTAGTGGCGTTGCCAACCACACAAAAGAGGGAGTTGTATTGGCTTGGCGACAACTAAATGACGTAAAGCAAAGAATTATTTGCATAATTTTTTTTTTAACTAAGGAAAAAAATTAAAAAAAAACCGAAAAATAGTCGGAAAGACTGAATATATATAATGTATGTATGTATATATATGCGAGTAGCATTATTTTGCTCATATATTTCTGTTTTTCACTCATTTAATTTTTTTTTATTTTAAAATTTTATTTGAAAAAATTTCACTATTATTGTAAATTTTCAGAGTTTTTTGCAGTAATAAAATTTTTCGCTTTTATTTTTTATTTTTTCATTTATAATTTTAGTTTTTTATTTCAATTTCAAACTACTCATTTGTGCAGTTTCACAGCGAATTATGTAATTTATTAATAGCTGCACTGTCTGCTTGTGGTTTGAGCCACACTATTTGCTGTTTACTTTAGTTTGATTTGTTTTTATATATATGTACATGTATATGTATATGTGTATGTGTGTGTATGCGTTTCTACGTACGTTTGTTTGTTAACTGGTGTGTTTGCTTTTGCTTACTTTTCTACATACAAATGTATATATTATTGTTTGTGTTTTCCACTTTTTTACTTTTTATTTTTGCCGTTGCGCACGCGCGTATATTTATTTTGCAGTTTTTTTTTACTCGCGGTTTCTTGGCTTATTTTTTTCTGGCTTGACTTTTCAAAATATGCAGCCGCCAAAATATTTGTGGATTTTGCTATTTTTGTTGATTTTTATGCCACTCGCTGGCTCGTTCGCAGCGAGTAAACTTGTTTGAACTTTTTGTTTGTTTACCCGCCCCACATCTCGCAACATTTACGCATTGTTATTGGCTTTTAACAAGCGGCTGAATGGTATGTGCAGGGTGGGTATATTGAATTTGTGCCCTCAGTGCCTAGTTATAGCTGAATGATTGCTGTTAGATATATGTATGTATATTTAAAGGCCCTAATGGACTTGGTGAAGCAAAGCCTCTATAGCTGAATAGCCGCATGTTCTAAATTTTATTTTTGGTGTTCGTCTATATTCTATATTCTATATTCTATATTCTATATTCTATATTCTATATTCTATATTCTATATTCTATATTCTATATTCTATATTCTATATTCTATATTCTATATTCTATATTCTATATTCTATATTCTATATTCTATATTCTATATTCTATATTCTATATTCTATATTCTATATTCTATATTCTATATTCTATATTCTATATTCTATATTCTATATTCTATATTCTATATTCTATATTCTATATTCTATATTCTATATTCTATATTCTATATTCTATATTCTATATTCTATATTCTATATTCTATATTCTATATTCTATATTCTATATTCTATATTCTATATTCTATATTCTATATTCTATATTCTATATTCTATATTCTATATTCTATATTCTATATTCTATATTCTATATTCTATATTCTATATTCTATATTCTATATTCCATATTCTATATTCTATATTCTATATTCTATATTCTATATTCTATATTCTGTATTCTATATTCTATATTCTATATTCTATATTCTATATTCTATATTCTATATTCTATATTCTATATTCTATATTCTATATTCTATATTCTATATTCTATATTCTATATTCTATATTCTATATTCTATATTCTATATTCTATATTCTATATTCTATATTCTATATTCTATATTCTATATTCTATATTCTATATTCTATATTCTATATTCTATATTCTATATTCTATATTCTATATTCTATATTCTATATTCTATATTCTATATTCTATATTCTATATTCTATATTCTATATTCTATATTCTATATTCTATATTCTATATTCTATATTCTATATTCTATATTCTATATTCTATATTCTATATTCTATATTCTATATTCTATATTCTATATTCTATATTCTATATTCTATATTCTATATTCTATATTCTATATTCTATATTCTATATTCTATATTCTATATTCTATATTCTATATTCTATATTCTATATTCTATATTCTATATTCTATATTCCATATTCTATATTCTATATTCTATATTCTATATTCTATATTCTGTATTCTATATTCTATATTCTATATTCTATATTCTATATTCTATATTCTATATTCTATATTCTATATTCTATATTCTATATTCTATATTCTATATTCTATATTCTATATTCTATATTCTATATTCTATATTCTATATTCTATATTCTATATTCTATATTCTATATTCTAGTGTGTGCCAGAGTAAGCATATATGTATGTATGTATGCGAACTCAGTTTTTATTTATAAAATTTGCCATTTTTTGCATCTTTTTACAAAATATACTCGTTTGCAACCATTTTTGGTCGTTCGCTTATGAAAGGGTGTTACTGCCATTGCTTGGTGTTTCTGTTTCTGTTTCATTTTTAGTTTCTATTTTTATTTGCCGCTTTTGAGTTCAAATTTATTGCTGGAGGCTAAAAAGCTACTGAGATTTGTTGGAATGTGTGAGCGTATTGTTAGTTTCAGATTTATTTTCGTTGGCTTTATAAGTACATTTGAGGTAGGAATTTTTTCCGATTTTTCTAAAAATTAATTTAATAAAGTTTTGGTGTTAAAACAACTTTTCATGTATGAGATAAAATTATTTAATATGCATATGTTTTATTTTTTCACTTAAATAAATGTCATGATATATTTTATATTTACCAGAATGGATTACATTATAATAGACCTAATATTTACTAGAATTTTCGTAAATTTTTAATTCTCATTTTTTTTTGTTTTATTAAATTTTTTGATTTTTTTCTTTTTAATTTTTCTCGGAAATATTTTAAATTTAATTTTTTTTGCTTGCATTATAATTGTTTTTTTAAGTTTCCAAAATTATATTTTTTAGTTTATTGTTTCAAGTTTTTTTCTAGGATGAGACAGTTTGGAACCACGTAAAATACTCTAGATACACCAAAAAGCTTTATTTATAGGTGCGATATGAGTAAACGAGGAAAACCCTTATGGACTACGAATACCTGCCCAATCGTAACCAAATTGACTTACTTCTGAAGCTGATGGGTACAGGTGAGGAAAAGAAGATCATTTGCAGCAAACCGAATCGAATGAAAATGGTCGTGGTCGAAAGGCAGTGAACCAGCACAAATGGTCTCCAAGCGGTCAGGAAGGTCTTCTTGTGTGTTTTTTGGTGGAATTGACTAGGAATCCCCCCTAAAAGCTGATACCCTACTGCCAAACTCTTAATTCTGACCTATACTGTCAGCAGGAAAGTAATCGCCCAGTTTCAGTAGAACAACGCCAGACCACACACATCGATAGTGCTTGCTAGAAGCTTCGAAAACTTGATTTGGAGGTTCCTTTGAATTCACCTTGCACTAAGTGTTTATTATTATATTCCTCTATTTGGCGAAAAATTGATCTCAGAGAGGCTTAAAATGACATTAACATCAAAATCCCGAAAAGTCATCGAACAAAATGGTACAAAATTGACATAAATCGCATAATTATAATTATGAATCAATTTAATACAAAAATAATGGATTATTTATTTAAGATTTTTATATTTATAAAATATATATTAAATCTTAAAATTTTTTACTTAATTTTCTTTTTTTTGTGGAAAAAATTATTATAATAATTTTTATTTAAATTTTTTTTTTTTGGTTTTCGATTTATTTTTAGGTGGTTCCATAGGTATATGGCAAAGTGTTTTTAGATAAAAAAATTAGTCTCATTTTTCTAAAAATAATTTTGGTTGTTTTCAGTTTTTCATTTGTGTGTAGGAGTTACTATATTACTAGTTACTATATTTTTTTTTGATTTATTTGACTTTTTAAATTTTTTTTACACATTTTTTTTTAAATTTCAGTTATATGTTTTTAATATTTTTCTTGGCTTAAACTTGTTTTGGCATATTGGAACATTATAATTTATTTTTATTATCAAACAAAAATAAATTTTAAATCGTTTTTGATTAAATTTTTTTAATTTCTCTTTTTTTCTTCTTTTCTTACTTTGCACTCCCTGCTCCTTCCAAGGCATCTTTAACCGCAGCTCGTTAAGCACATAGTCCACTGCTTTCTTACTATACGCGTTATATACATACATACAGCACATAGGTACATATATATTTACGAAGAAAGTAAGCAACACCATCTCCAGCTGGCGCATTCTAATTAAGTTAATTGCATAAAAAAACCTCAAGAAAATAATCAGTAGCGCGCAATATAAAAGCGCACAATTAAGTAAAGGAGTGAGATGCTTGAGCACACATATACATACATACATATATACATATATACAACCCAAGCAGACCATACCTAATGCACATAGCGGAGAATGATGGCAAATGCTGGTGTGGCTGTAAAGGTGAATGTAAGAAAAGCAATTTTTTAGCGTTTAATTTATTATTGTTCTACTTGGAGCCTGAATGTACTATGAGTATGTTAATTTGTATTATTGTATTTGTAGCAGACCTTTTTACGGCATATTTCCAGGCGTTCAGACGCTAAAGTGCGCGGCTTTTGTGTCTTTAAGTGCACATTTATTTTATGATACTTATTTGACTTTACAAGAACTTTGCACAAAAAAAGTATGGGATATACATACATACATATTTTTTTTAAATGAAAAACATATATATTTATATGTGAAAGTAACGAGAAGCTATTGTTTCTAAGCGTGCATATGTCTACCCTTCTCTTCTTCGCTACACTCCTTTCTGCGTATTTACCTCAGAAATATATTCATAAAATTATTTACATAAATAATATATATTTTCTTGTATTTTCGCGCATTCTTTACTTTTACTTTACAACATTATTTTTCTTTTATGTGCATTTTTGACGCGCAAATGAATTAATATGCTACTTATGTACGTTGTAATATTTAAATGTATGTATGTGTGTTGGCGCGTTTATGTAAAAGTGTTGGTAAAATGAGCTTATTAGGTTGTGTGAAGTATTACTTTTGTATGTACACACGTGTATATGTACGCATACTTATGTTGGCACTTATGAATTTACACATAGACATACACGTATTTTCATGTTCACAGCAAATTTATTGTTTCGGTGTTTTGTTCCAGGAGGCGTTGAATTGTTTCGCAGACTTAGGGGGCAGCGGGCAGCAGTGGTGTGTCTGTGTACTAGAGTGCGGAAAGACAATTGAAAGTTAATTAAAGTGATTCAGCAGGGAGAAATATTAGCTGGAAGTTGCGCTTTTTTTAATCACAAAATACTAAAAAATATTCAATGAAAAATATTGTTATTAAATATTAAAAAGAAATAATATTAACTTTTAGATACAGCATGTTCCAATAAAAGGTGTTATTTTGATATTCAAAGAAAAATTACATCTTTTGAGACAAATGATCGGATGTTTGTTTCAATTTAAAGTGAAAAATATGCTATTAATAATGGAAAACAATATCAGCCAAATGGCTTCCATGGCTACACTTTTATGAAGCTTTCCATCACCAAATCGCAAAGTTGCAGCCGTATGCTCTCAATAGCTTCACGAATTCCATCTCTGTGATCTTCAATCCACGTTGGCCTGTAGGCGTAGTTCTTATTTTTTACTTGGCCTCAAAGGAAGAAGTCACAAGACGTTAAATTGCATGATCTCGGTAGCCAATTGCGCTCACCTCTTCGAGAGATAACACGGTCCGGAAACTTTTCCCTTAAAAGATCGATGGTTTCGTTGCTTGTGTGGCACATAGCACCTGCTTGTTGAAAGTCAACGTTTTCCAAAGCAACACCATCCAATTCCGGCCATAAAAAGTCATTAATCAACTCACTGTAATTGTTGCTCCAGCCTCATTTTCGAAAGAGGAGGGTCCAACGACCCCGCTGGACAAAAAGATAGTGGTTTTTAATAATTAGTATTTAGTACTCTGGAATTCGGTATTTGGTATTTAATATTCTGGGTTTGGTATTCGGTATTTGGTATTCGGGGTTTGGTATTCGGAATTTGATATTTAGTATTTAATATTCTGGGTTTGGTATTCGGTATTTGGTATTTAGTATTTGGTATTTTGTATTTGGTTTTTGCTATTTGATATTTGATATCCGGTATTTAATATTCTGGGTTTGGTATTTAGTATTTGGTATTTTGTATTTGGTTTTTGCTATTTGTTATTTGATATCCGGTATTTAATATTCTGGGTTTGGTATTCGGTATTTGGTATTTAGTGTTTGGTATTTGGTATTTAATATTCGGTATTTGGTATTTGGTATTTAATATTCGGTATTTGCTATTTAGTATTTGGTATCTAGTATTTAATATTCGGTATTTGGTATTTAGTATTTGGTATCTGGTATCTGGTATTTAATATTCTGGGTTTGGTATTCTGTATTTGGTATGCAGTATTTGGTAGTTAGTATTTGGTATTTGGTATCTAATATTCGGGGTTTGGTATTCGGTATTTGGTATGTAGTATTTGGTATCTGGTATTTGCTAGTTGGTATTTGAAGTTTGATATTCGAAATTCGATATTTGGTATTTGGTATTTAGTATTTGGTATTTGGTATTTGGTTTTTGACATTTGATTTTAAATAACTAGTATTTAGTACTCTGGTATTTTATATTTATTATTCCACTTGGGCATTCCATTTAATTGAATTGTAATTTTTTATTTTTATTTGGTACTTTGCTAGTTGATATCTGGTATTTAGTATTTGGTATTCGGTATTTGGTAATTAGTATTTTAAATTTTAAATTTAGTACTCGGATTTTGGGCGTTGACAATAAATGAGCCTGACAAAAAAATTTGAAAAAAGTTCAAATATTTCATGGATGGGTCATAACTTGATAAAAAGGTGTAGTGGAGGAGTCTATTCAAAGGATGTTGGTAGCTATAATTCCTTTCGCTTGTATGTGTAGTGTTTTTTAAGCGGAAATAGTTGCTCTACATGAGGCTGTCAACTGTCTCAGCACAAGGGTAGTCTTGGACAATCGTATAAATATCATTTCGGATAATCAGGCTGCCTTAAGAGTCCTGGAGTCTGTAACAATAAAGTCTCGAACCGTAGAGAACTGCCGCAGATCGTTTAACACGATGGCCAAGCAGTTCTCTCCGAACCTGGTATGGGTACATAATAATATATCGGGTATTACAAGGAAGGGCACTTTCCTTCCACTTTCGGCATTATGGAAGAGTTTGGGCATGCCGCTCTTCACTTGTAATGTCTTTATAAGAGAGTTATTCGCCAAGGATGCGCCTTCTGAGGCCCAGAAACCACCTCAACCAACCAACCAACCAAAATATTTCATAGGTTCTGCTAAAAGAGTCCCTAAAAATCTCAAAAATATTACACTCTCATATCCCACTCCTATTCTTTATACAGATTTTCCATTAAAACTCCAAATATGGTTAATTTGCATTAAATTTCAATACTTAAATTGTTTCTTTAAAAAATCCATCAAAGCAAACATAAAACGCGAAAGCATTTACCAACACCCAAACCGAATAAATTTATCCGCGGCACACAGCCAGCCACACCAACACCAGCCCCCACACATTCACACACACACAACCGACTGCAGTCGCAAGGAGCCACGTTTTATCGATTAACTTTAGCGAGGAAAAATTCTTAAGCAAACAAAATCAACAAATAAGCAAAGTAATAAAAAAGCTTTAAAGAACGTAAGGCAAAAAAAAAAATAAATAAAATAAAAAATAAAATGAAGCAAAGAAAGAAGACTGTGAAAGAGGAGCTAAAAAAAAAATAGAAAAAAATAAATAAACAGCGGTAAAGTATAAAAATAAGCGATAGCGACATACAAATCCTTGACTCCCACAATTTCAACGAGCTGCATGACACAAATACAAAAAAGACGGTGAAGAAGCAAAAGGAGGAAAAAAAAACACCAACAGTGAGTAGAGCAGAGAAGAAGGCGTAATAAACGCCAACGAAACAGCAAGAAAGCGGAATGTAAATAGAGAATGTGCGCTTTGGGAACTGTGGAGGCGGCAAAAGTGTGATTATAAGCGAAAGCAGTGGCACAGCGCCTGTAGGTATGCAAGGAAAATATGCAAAGTAGTCTAAAATAAGTTCATACACACGTATATACATACATACATACATACATAAGTATATGTCAAAGAG
The DNA here is from genome assembly GCA_037013455.1 of Ceratitis rosa. Taxonomy (NCBI): domain Eukaryota; kingdom Metazoa; phylum Arthropoda; class Insecta; order Diptera; family Tephritidae; genus Ceratitis; species Ceratitis rosa. Next base: position 5,990,498 of record JAWMAG010000031.1, on the reverse strand, counting down.
CAGCGCACCAAAAACGCCCGAGAAGTAGGCGGCTGTCCGCGTCTGTGTGTGTGTGTGAGTGTGTGTGTGTGTATGGTTGAGTGCTTATGAGCACTTGTAGATACGCGAGTGGGTTGTTTTTCGCCTTTTTATTTGCTTGAAGTGCAAAAGTTCGTGTTCGTGTTCGTATTCATAAGTATGTGCATAAGTGTGTTTGCATGTATGTGTGGGTGTGCTTACACATTAAATTGCTATATCCTTTATAACGGTTGACGGTGGAAATTTGAGTTGGATGAGTGCATGTCTGTATTCAAATTTACTTTGGTACCCTATAAATGTATACGTATGTAAGTACAATATCTGTATAAATGTATGTATTTATATGTATTTAAACTTTTCTGTCGCTAAATTTTTGAATAGCAACAAACATAAAAAGCAACAAAGAAAAAACGTTGAATATTTCGTGTCTTTTTTTTTTTTTTTTGAACTCATAAAAGCCAGTTTAGAGCGTCATCGTCGGCAATGCTAATAACGCGCAACAACCGCATTAGCAGCAAAACAAACAAAAAAAAAACACAAAAACAAAGAAACAACAACAAACAATTTCCATGAAAAATGGCGCGCCTAGTGAAGACACCTACAGCAGCCGCGCGCCACATTTCGCCTGCTAACGTAAGCTGTTCGCCTGTTGAAAATGCAAATGGAATGATAATGATGTACACATTGGCATAGTTTGTGTGCCGCTGCAAGTATGCGTGTGAGGCGAAGGAACAATTTGTGAGAATTCGGTACAATTTGTTTGGCAAGAGTGACTCTCTTGGGGATGAAATATTTTTTTTTTCGCTTTCTTCAAATGAAAAATGAATAATTTTTGAACTCACCACAATTCTTTTGTTTCGTCACGTACATACATACACTCGCATATCTATTATAAAACATATAAATATATGTAGGTATGCATGAGTGCAGATATTGCTACAAACAGAGACATTTATTCACTTTCTGTCGCTCAATTTTTCATGCAAATTTTTTTTTGACACATTTTTTCCAATTACAGCAGTTTTTTTTTTGATGAGTACGAGTATACTAAAATATGTATGTAATAATTTTAGCTACATGCCACTCTGTGAAAACATTTAAACATTTTTTACCAAATACTAAAATCTACTTACAAAATACCAAATATCAGCAAAAAAATTTGGAATTCTAACAATTAAATACCAATTACAAAGTACCGGGTACCAAATACCAAACATAATTTACAAAAGTATCAGGTACCGAATACCAGATAACAATATTTAAATGCTAATTATCAAATACCAAATACCATTAAACATTTATGGCATCAAATCCTAAATATGAATCAAACCAGAATACCAAGTACCAAAATACCAAACACCAAGTACCAACTATCGAATATCATCAGAATAAAAATTGATAAATACCAAGTACTATAACTTGAATATTTTATATTAAGTACCAAAATGAAAAATCCGAATACCAAATATCAAATGCCAAATATAAAACACAAAACGCTAAATACCAAGTATCAAATACCTAATACCAAATACGAGATGCCAAATGCCAGATACTAAGTACAAAGTACCAAATACTAAGTAAGAAGTAACAAATACTAAGTACCAAGTACCTAGTACCAAGTACCAAGTACCAAATACTAAGTACCAATTACCAAATACTAAGTACCAATTACCAAATACTAAGTACAAAGTACCAAATACCAAGTACAAAATTTAAAAACAAAATATCAAGTACCAAGTATTAAATACCAAATACCAAGTACCAAGTACTAAATACTAAGTACCAATTACCAAATACTAAGTACCAAGTACCTAGTACCAAGTAACAAATACTAAGTGCCAAGTACCTAGTACCAAGTACCAAGTACCAAGTACCAAGTACCAAGTACCAAGTACCAAATACTAAGTACTAATTACCAAATACTAAATACCATTTCCTTAATACTAAGTACCAAGTACCTAGTACCAAATATCAAGTACAAAATTTCAAAAAATATATCAAGTACCAAGTACTAAATACCAATTACCAAATACTAAGTACCAAGTACCTAGTACCAAATACCAAGTACCAAATACTAAGTACTAATTAAAAAGTACCAAGTATCAAGTACCAAATGCCAATTACTTTTATGTTTGGTGATCATATTAACTCAGAAGTCGTAGCGTTAATAATATTACCTGTTATATACATACCATATATGTTAATATTAGTGGTTGTTATATAATATATGTACGTGTATGTATTTTTTCGTACACCTGCCAAAATGCTGCTTACATATTTATTAGGTACATGCTCATATATAATATTTATGTATGTTGGAAAACACATATGGGTTGGTTAAGCATTCACCTAAATACGTATACATACATACATGTATAAACATATGTACACAGTATGTATACGAAGGTAAATGTATGTAAACGTTTGAGTTAATTTATGAACTCATACCCACTTTTAAATCAAAAGGATACATTTACCCATACACACCCACATATATGTACATACATTTTCTTATATGAAAATTTCCATTAATACCAACACACTAATAAACATTACTCCCATACATACATATGTACATATGTATGTACGCTTCAGCGAAATTCAAATGACAATTCGCGAAAGATAACGGCAGCAGCAGAGCATATTTTGTTGCAGCACAATAACAACAGCAACAACAACAATAACAATAACAATAGCTCTCAACAATATTGGCAACATATTAAGATATATGAGCGTACCTTAATGCTGCTGCCACTGCCACTGCTGCTGCTTTTGCTGTTGGCATAACAAACTGAAAAATGACAGTTATAGCGACAGCAATAGCAACACCAACAATATTGTGTGACAGTGGCAGTGGCAACAATAATGATGCCACGTAAAAGTGTTGGCACTCGTATGTACTCGTACATACATAACACATGCAACATGCCGCACAATGTGACTAAATTGCAGCAGCAGACAAATATGGTACTACCAACGCCAATAACAAAAACAACAACAGCAACAGCAAAGACAACAATATATTGAGGCAACAAATACATTAAATAAATGACAAATATACATACATACATACATACGTATGCTTATACATATGTACATATGTATGTAGTTAAGTATTATGGTAATTGAGTGGAGTAGATCCCTTCCATGCAGAGATGGGCAGACAAGGTGCTAAGTGGCGTTAGATACTTTTAAGGAAACGTAATTGGACCTGAACGCCACCAGAGTCTCTAGTAAAGATAGTTGGGGCTAATACATACTTATATGTACATATAACAGTCTTAGGGAAAGTAGAGGGTTTAGGAAGGATAAATTAGTAGTCCCATGCTCATGGTTGCAAAATAAAAATGTGACGAGTTAATCGGATTACCATTAATGCCAAAAACAAGTTTTTTAAGAAAAGAATATGCTAATTTTGCATTTTCAGATAATTCCAATAAATATTTCGAACTAGTCGGTTACTAGTTATTTTTGGACTAGTTCCATTTAGTTCCAAAATAAATGACTTTCAAAATAAATATTAAATACTCTCCCAACGGGGTTTTAACGTGTCATACATGCACAACAGGCACATATCTTTAATTACACACTTAGCTACACACACTCACTCACACATATGGTAAATATGTATGTACATAAACAGTATCAACTCGTATACGTATGTGCGTTTGCATATCACCCGCAAGCGCCCGATAAATTCCAAATGAATTTCATTTTACAAACATATTAGCAACATTGTAAACAACATATGGAAATGTTGCCAGTTAAATGGCGGAAGGAGAAAAAGCAAGCCAACCAAAGCTAAGCTGCTGAGCGACCGCGGCACGGAACAAGCAAAAGCGGGTGAGTTGTGCGCGCATTGCACAAATTTACTATGCAATAAAGTTCAAGCGTGCAAGCGAGTGGCAGAGTGAGTGTGAGAGAGGTAGTACGCGGCTGTGCGGCTTAGTGTGTTAATGTTAGAGTGAGAGCGAAGAAGGAAGCAACGAGCGCAATGATGGCAATGAGAATGCAACGCTTTATGAGTCCACAATAATGCAATTGCATGCAGGCGGGCGGAAGAGCGGAGAGTACGAGTAGATACCTCATGAGAGGGCTGTGTTATGAGAGAGTGTATGTATGTTTTATATGATGTACTCGTATATTAACAGTTCCATATGAAAATTTCAAATTCGGTGGGTTGAGTTTGCTGTGTTGGGTTATGAAAATTATTGATGTAAGCGCTCGCAAATATTTGCATTATAGTTGTTGTTGTTGTTGCTGTTGTTTTTGCTGTTGTTGTTCCAGCAGTGCTACAGCGTTGTGCTGCCAAGCAGCAACAAAAGCGATGGCAAAATAAAAATAAAACAGTTAGAAAAAAAATAAAAGCCAACACAAACAAATACAATGCGCGAGTATGATACGAGTGAGCCAACAACAAAAGCAGTGGAAAAACGAAAAAAGACAAAAAACAAATGTGCCATAAATTCAGTAACAACAATAGAGGCATTTAAGCAACAGCAACAACAATAAAACACTGTCGCACATTTGCTTCCACTGCCCTCAGTCATGCTGCTCGACGCCAGCAACAGCGCTCACTTCGCTCTTGCTCTTTAATACATACCAAGGCGCGCTCATAAATATTTTTATATTTTTTTCTTATAAACCTCTCACAATCTCGCCCCAATTCCTTTTCGCCCCGCTAGCATGACCCGCTTAATTTTCACTCATTCTATCTTTCAGTCTCACACTATTCAATCTTCATATCATTGCTCACTTTATTTTCGCCACCTCTTGCTTTGCTCTGCCACCCTGCCGCTGTTCGGCACTGCGTCGGCCTCTTTTGCCACTTGCGCTTGTCTTATTTTAGCCTTTTTGGGGCAAATGAGGCACGAAAACTCCCACTAGCACTATTTATTGAGTTGCACTCACACTCAGCTCTACGAGAGTGACATCGTGTACGCAATATCTGTCTCTCGTCTGCACTCTTCTGCTGAGCGGAATTGTGTTTGTGGACTGTTGAGCGCACAAGCGGTTCGGGTTGCCTTTGTGTGGTGAAAAATTCGGGTTGCCGTTGCAAAAGTTGTAGCAGAGAGCATTTCTAGGTACTACGCAATCCTCTCTCTCTCTCTCCCTGTCTCATTGACGCTGCAAACGCTCGGAACTCGTTTCTGTCGTCTCGTGTCTGTGAACTCTTTCATTTATTTATTTTTTCCACACACAACTGCCGTAAGCTAGCGCTCTCAATTGGCGGCGTCGCTCTGTCAAATTGGACGAATAAATGAATGTCTATGAAAACGTCGCGTCGCCACCCGCTGTCAGCGAAGAGCAGGTGAGTTCACTTTATATTTACTTATTTAACAAAGTGTAATTATCAATGCCGCTCGGCGGGCGGGCGTCTGGTGTGCGCGTGTATGAGCGCGAGAGAGCGTGCGCATGTATGTTTCGGGCAAAGCTTGCTGGTATTGGTGAGCTAAAAATCAATTTTATGCCACCCAAGCTCCCTTGTTGCACCTCCAAACAAGCACCAAATGATACGAGTCAATTTACCAACGCACAAACGCACTCACAGGTATATACACACGTACATAGGTATGTGCTTGTATGTTTATAAGTACGAGTATATGTGTATGTAGTCACACTCATAAATATAATGAGCACTTTTAGCAATCTCCTTCACTCATTTCATTCATTTCATTTCTGTGCATAACTTAACCCTCCCTCCCGCTCGCTGCAGCTCTCACACGGTGTTAGGTGCCACTGAGATGCATTTTTTTGCGCAGCGCATCGTTGACATGCTGAGAAATATTAGCGTGAGTTTGCCGTGTTTTAAGGGCATGAAGAAGATCTTAAAATTTTCCTCTTGCCCTTTCCAGAACCTAGCGGTGCCAATCAGTGTATAGACGTTCCCTCGTCCTACTATGGTATCTGCCGGTCTCCTATGCAAAATATGCTGTGCTAAAAGCAAATAGGTATAGTAGTTGAGGTGACTAAGACTAAGCACCTCTTTTGCCATGGATATAGAGCTCGATCTGTTTAGACGGTACACCAGATATCGCCCGCACACTACCTACTTATGCTTCCAATCAAGGGCGTTAATGACATGCTTAATAAACCAAATAGAACTGAGTTTCAGTCTTGTAAGGTGAGTTGGCACGGACTCACCGAACCTTTGGACATGACGACATACCTACACGCTCGTTACAAGATATCATAGAAATCTAAGCACCGGACGAGTTCTCCAAGCTGCCTCGTTAGACCCTCTTAGCAAGGATTTGGCTATTGTAGCGGGTTAACTCTTTTTTAACCAGCATCAAAACAATGGGAGCCCGCATGATATTAACCACCGATTCCTGGGCTTTCAGTATGACAACCTCGTCGAAATGGCTTGTTCCTTTGGATCTTTTTTATATGGGACTGGCTACGAGCAACCGTTTAGACCAATAGACATGACAACTCTCAAGACAGCCGATTATACGCACCGGAGTTGACCCGGATTTTATTCGGCGATCTAACCCCGTTAAGGTCACCAATAGACATGAGATATGTCTCCACAATATAACCTAAGAAACTCTTTATCGGTGTTTCTTCTGAGAAGGAGACAAATAAGAAGAGAGCTTTCACACCTTTTCCGTGGTCAATATTATTTTTAAAGCCTTTTGTTATTTCCTTCAATATTTAATTTTCGATTTATAAAAAAAAAAAAACAAAAAAAAATATTAAACAGCCGATCAGCTGATCATCTGCGTGTAGACGCATTTAAAGTATAAATTTCAATGTTGGTCACTCAAGCAGCGAAACCGTCGCACGCCGAGAAATCGCATGTCAGCGTCTGGTCTTATCTTTGCTTCGCTGTCGGCGTCGGCATTCACGCTTGCTGCACTGCTTCTGTCACAGCCAACAGCGACTGCGTTGCCGCAGTCGGCGATGTTGTCAACGTCGCTGCTAAGTTCGCTGTCGCCGTCACTGCTGCCGCTGTTGCTATCGTGTAGTCAACGTTTTGGGGCAACGAACAGCAAAGCTATCCAACCATCCATCGGTCGTTGTTTGGTCGACCAGTTTTGTTTTTTTTCTTATTTTTGTTTTCTTTATTTCTGTTTTTTGTTTCTTTTGTTTTTTTTTTTGTTTTTGCTCATTTCGACATGAGCAGCCATGACTCGCCAGTTTGTTCGCTCTTTCACACTCGGGCGTGCAAGTATGTAAATATGCTTGTTGTGTATAAATGACAATCAACAACAACAAAAACAACCATAGCAATCAAAACATGGGGGAATGCCACCAACGGCAATCGCTGGCAGCACAACAAAAACAAACAAAAAAAATAAAAAAAACAACAAACAAACGTCGGTGGCACTTCGTTGTGCTTGTGTGCTCGTTCGGCCATGCGCTCGCCTGCTTTGGCTTTGCTTTGCAGTCGTAACAAAAAGCCAATTTTGTTACTTAAATGTTTACGCTATGTTTATCTTTTATATTCGGTTTCTTATTAGGTTCTCATCTCTCATCGTTTAAGTATTTGATATGCTTAAATTGCGGTAGGGTTGCCGTGTATGCTGGATTAAATGGATGTGTTTCTTTTCATTTTTATTTTTTGTTCTTTGAATGAAAAATTCAACTTAAATTTTTTTCAAGATTGAATTATTTATAGAAATATTTTCATTTTATAGACTTTTAAGATAATTTTTTTTGGAAAAATATTAAAATTAAAAAATTAAAAATAGGTATTTAATATTTAATTTCTCAAGGAATTAAGTAGCAGATATATGCCTTGTGTTATTTTTATATATTATACACATTTATATTTATTTTTATTTCAATTTTTTTGTTTCATTTATTACTCTGATTCAAATTTTTAAAAATAAACTTATTTACAGGCGATTTTTTTAATATTTAATATTTTTAATTTTAAAATAAATACATTTACAGTTAAAATTATTTATCTTGTGAAAAATATTGAACGTAGATTGGTTTTTGCACTTGAAGGAATATTTTCGATTTCATACAGTTTTAAGTATTATTTTCTTAATTAATTTTGAAATCGAAAGAAAAAGTTAAATTTTTTCAGCAATAACATTTTTTTTATAAATTTCATATTAATTTTTCATGATTTCATTTTTTAAATATTTTATTCAATTGATTTTAGTTTCTTTATAATAATAAATTCAACAAAATATAATGTTTGAGAAGCAAATTTACTTCAATTATTTGAATTTACGTGTAGTTTAATTTAAGAAATTTTTTTGATATTATATAACACCCAAGTTGAACATATAAAAACAGCTTGCCGCTGACTAATAACATTAGGAAGCGAATTTATGTTTTTTTATGGGAAAGGGCTCACCGACAGATTTAATAAAATTAGTATTAATTATTCTTTAAGCAAATCGAACTTTTTTCAGGTCTCTGATCCATTTCCACGTAACAAATTTGCCCATTTTGGCATATCATCCAAAATTTAACTAATTTGTTTATCTTTTCAAGTAGATCCAACCATGAATAAGATTTTTTTCCGAATAGTTCGGTCCATGGCCCACCCAAATGTATACAAAAAAATATATTTAAATCGGTTTAGGAAGACTTCAGTGCCCTACACTCGTAAAGATAAGAAAAACAATTTTTTTTAATTTCCTCAACTTCATGGCAGCCCTGCCACACTCCACGGCATACACATGTACACACGAACATCGAGGTGATAACAAAAAAATTAAAGTCAATTTGAAAATTCAATAAGCGAAATGAGAACGATTTTGATATGTTAATATTAAAACATTGCGGTGTAAAACGAACCGAGCCGATGAATACGTACGAGTCACAATGTGAGCACACTTGTATATGCATTTGCGAGCGAAATATATGTCGATACATACATACATATGTATGCACATACGAGTGTGCGTATGTATGTGTGTGTGTGTGTGTGCCAAATTCAGTTCGCTCGAGCAGCAGCAGTGTTGATGGCTGTTGTGGTCGCTGAGCATTCGACCGACTATTGTGTGTGGCTGAATGGCTATGACGACCGACTGTCTGTTTATTGGTAAATACATATATACGAGAGTGTGTGTGTGTGAGTGTGTATGCGAGCGCACGCAATATTGGATACACAAATATGTTGAAAACACCAAAGAGCGTCCATGGCAAACGGTGGGGCGCCGTTGAGGGTGGGAGCCGAGTCGCTGTGGGTGTGTGTGTGTGTGCGGCGTTGGGTCAAGTACTCATGCTTTGGATTAAGCATGACACGAAACAATGCCCGAAACAAGCTGTGCGCAAGTAGCGTTCCAACACACACACACACACACACACACACACACACACAATGGAAGAGCACGAAGCACAATTTCAATGAGCCATCATACCTACTTTCGTACAAATCTACTTACTTATATTAACAACAACAATGAGAGAGCGGTAAGCACATCAACACTTGTTTGCTTGTTTATTTGGCAAAGAGGCGCACTCACATCCACACATACATACATACATATATTATATATTTACGTACATGCATATCTCATATATATAATTACTCATATGTAAATATGTGCTCGTAGTTGGCTCTGCTGCACAGCGTGAGTGGCGAATGGCGAGTGGCGAGTGGGGCTAAGTAATTGGGAGCAAGCAAGGTGGAACAGGTTTTGACCAGCGTCGTCGTTGTCGTCGTCGTCGGCCGTAGGCAATGAGCAACGAACTGCTCGTGTATGAAGCGAATTGCTGCAATTCACAGACATACATACATACAAGCGAGTACAAACGAAAAACAAAAAAAAAAAAATGAAGAAAAAAGAAGAAAAATATCAAGCGGCCATGTAAAGTGGAGAGAAACTATGAGAGCGTAAAATGATGATTTGGAGCAACGACTCCCTCGTCGTCGGCGAAGTGGCTCCATTGCTGCTGCTGGTATGTTTGTTGGCAACAAACATGTTGCAAGTCAAAGTATTTAGTTGTTTTATAGGTTGGTATGTACATGTATGTATGTTTATATATATACATATATATATATATTTATGTACATATATACTTTGAACCGCATTTATCGTTGTTGTTGTTGTGATTGTTGCTGCCAACAGTCAGTAATTGCATCAGCTGTTTGACTTGAATTCCATGGCAATTGTTGGTCTATAGTTGTTGTTGTTGCATGGCGTTGCGTGCGTTAACATTTTTTTATCACTCTCTATGTGTGTGTGTGATTACGCTTGTGCGTCAGTTAGTGAGCTTTTGACGGTTCGCGGCGTTTACTGACAAACAAAATGACAGAAATATGTGTATGCGTATCAATGAATGTACAGAAATTTATTCATTAGGATGGAGCCACTTCGGAAAAGTAGTAGGGCGGGACACTAGTAATAGGATTAAAAGCGAAGTGGTTACTAAGGACTTTGTAGGCTTTCTGGCTTGTAGGAAGTTAGATTAGGTCCCTCTGAACGGATGCTTCGCTGTTCGAGATAATTCGAGGTGAAATAGTCGTCCGGTAGGACTCCCTCTGGTCAGTTAAAAACTGTGTTAGTATCTAGCTCTGAGACTTATTCTAGTTCTCTGAATAGGTGGATTCCACAAATCTCAAACCTTGTCTTTGATTGGTTGGGGCAGAGTTAAAAGAGGATTGGTGCTGACCTGCGATTAGCCCCACCGCACTTCTGAAGTTCTTTGCAGATACCTCAAAATAAAATGGAGGTCAACCTTATTCACTGTCTTTACATATGATTTTTAATCGATGGATCGCTATAATTTGTTTTTCATCTAGAAGATTTCATGATACAGAGTCTTCTGCGTCTTTGACATTTCCTGTTCAAGGACAATCGCCAGACGAATGACTGAAACTATTACGATTGAAGGCTCTCTCGACCTAGAAGTACAAATTTATATCTTTAATGTGGGTTGTTGTGGCCCTAAAAGTTGTATAAGATTCAATGCGGTCTAATTGATATCTGCGCTTAGTCCGTCGGAAATTTTTTACCAGTCCGTGTGCATATAGGCAGCTACATCCATCCTCCTTTAGCGTAGTCCACAATCTTCTTTCTTGATAGATGGCATGCCAGCGACTCGATCGGAGGAAACTGAGATCGTCTCGAGGTCCTCTATCCACCTTTCCCGCGAGATCCCTACTTATCAGAAACTGGCCTGTTTATGCTGAAGATAAGAGCATTGCAATTTTTACTTTGTTTAGTCGATCGGGCGGCCGTGATAGCCGAGTGGTTAGCATTACGTACTGACATTCGGAAAGCTCGGGTTCACATTCCGGTACCACCAACATCAAAAAGTTATGGAAAATTAATTTAAATAAAAAATTAAGTTAAATTTTCTAATTTCATTCGCCCCTCGGCAGGGAATGTCCACCCCTCCGAGTGTACTTCGGACATGAAATAAAGATGGTGATTGAATTCTGGACATCCTACTCATAGCTGGAGAGTTGAAGAATGTGCAATTAATTTTCTGTGAGAGGCGTTAAGGTCCGACGGTTCTGTTAGGTACTTTTTTCAACTGCAGTTACTGGTGTCCTTTAGGTGATGGATTTTTCAAGGAGCTCTATACTTCATGCCGGAAATACACTCGGAAGGGTTCGACCCCTACTAGAATTTTTTTTTGTTTTTATAATTAATTTTGCATAGTTTTGGTTGTCGGTCTCGACAGGGTTTGAACCCATGACCTTCCGCATAGTAGCGCACACTATAAATCCTCGGCAACTGTCATCAGTAATATATCGATTATCAAGTCTATTAATTGAATATTAACCGGTAGGTTCTTTGGAAGTACGAACTTCAAGTGAGATGGCGAAAAGAGCCAGGGACCGTGTAACCTCGTACCATCAACACATGCTGTGGGAATTTAACGCTTAAATGCTTGTTTTTGTATTTAAGTGTGCACAAATTTTTGAAACTTTTCGCATTTTTTTCTCTGTTTTCCCACTTTGTTCGACATTTCGCGCATTTTTTTCTCTGTTTTCTTAATCACCGTTATATTTTTTTTGCTCTACTTCAACTTTTTGCAAGTTTACGCTCATTTAATTTAATCGCAAAGCTAACTGTAAAAGAAAAAATAATAAATACATTTATACAATAGAAAATTCTGAGAGAATATATTTGTATGTAAGCGAATACATGAAGGAAAAAAAGAAAGGCCGAAAGCGAAAGAGATTACATATGTATATAAGCGTGCGAGAGAGAGAGAGAGAGAGAGGGAGAAAGAGGGAGAGAGCGCACGGAAAATCCTGAAAAAAATCGTTTAAGCGTGTAGGAAACTTATTAGGGAGGAGGATAACGACGAGGAAAAGCTGTCAAGAGAGCGGACATGTATGAGAGTGAAAATTCTGCGCCTAACAGCGAATTGAGCAAGAAAGTGTGACGTTGACGTGAGCGAGAAATAACAATAATCAAATTGCATGTGCAAAAGAGAAGACATTATGACATAAATTTGAGAGAGCTAACGAGAGCGAGTTGTTGTTGTTGTTCGCTTTCTTGTTTTTCTTTATTTTTGCACGGGTGGGTGGGAAGGTGAGCAAGTTTTATCAAAGCAAAGCTCACATTGTTATTGTTATTGTTTTTGTTTTTGCTATTGTTATTGTTTTTGTTATTGTCATTTGCTATTAAGCCAAACAAAGTTAACAGCGATAAAGCAAAATAAAAAGCGATGAAAAAACAAATTTACAACAACAAACAACAAAAAAATTCAACAATGGCAATATTGGCTGTGGCGAAATGCGTTGGCAGCAGCAGGCAGCTTCTGCTATCTTTAGCGCCGTCTGCTACTGCCACACAGCTCTTGGCAATCGAATCGGATGCGCGTTCTATTTTGTTGTTGCTGGTTATTGTTGCTGCTTTCACATATTCATATTGTGTGGCGCTATCAAATCTGTTGCTCACACTCACTCTCTCTTTCTCCCTCTCTCTCTCTCCCTCTTCCTCTCTCTGTGGTAGTTTTGGAAAAATCGGACGCATGCACGAGGAAATATCTACAGGCATATAAGCAAACGTATATAAATATGTATGTATATATTCGTATGTATGTATGTATGTACGTATCTAATGATGTATGGCAAGGTGGGCTATGGTGCGGTGTGCTGAGGCAGACAGATTAAATATTGTTGGTTTGCTTTCATTGCGCTTCACTTCGCACACTTCGCTTCCTTACATACACACATACAAACACATTTTGTATACATATGTGTGTATGTATGTAATCACACTGCTATTTTCCTTCATACATTAGTTGTTGTTGCTCTATTTTTCTTCACAACTTGACTTGTTTGCTCGTTTGTTTGTCTATTTGTTTGTTATGCCAATCGGCTCGGCTTGAGCGCTGCACCTAGAGAGAAGGTGGCGCGAGGGGCTTGTAGGAGTCTCGGCTTGGTGACTGGTGTGGTGTGGTGTGTGGAAAAAGGGCGCAAATCGGCGAGAATTGTGGCGCTGTCATGCGATGTTGGCGAACTGAATGAGAATGTTCGACTTTTATCGTTTGTTGTTGTTGTAGTTGCATGTTGTTGTTTTTGTTGTTGTTGTTGTTTTCTTTGGAAAATATTGTTTCTTTCCGCACGCCTGCTGCTGTTGCTTTTGTTTTTGTTGTTGTAAATGTTTATTTTTGTATATACACACACACATATACTCGTACATACATACATATACTTGTATATCTCTGCAACTGCTGCTGCGGTATTTATTGGTGAGCGTGATGGAGCGTGTGAGCATAAAAACGCTCACCGGTTTTTTCCAAGCCACGCACACATGCACTCAAACATATGGTACATATATGCATATGTATAAGTATGTATGTATGTATTAGTATATGTTGTTGTTGTTGTTGTACTTAAAATACCTGTTCGTTTTGTTGTCCTTTTTAGCGCGCTTTTATCCTCTTTCTGGTGGGTGGTTGGGCGGCTCAAGTGATACAAAGCATTGGTTGCTTATTTGTGTTTGTGTGTACTAAATACATACATACATATGTGACAAAGGTGTCTATGTGTGAGTCTGCTATTTGTAGAAAACTTTTTTATTACCATTTTTTTTAGCTTCTTCTTTGCACCTACATATGTGTATGTATGTATATATGTTTGTGTATATTTTCGTATAGCTTTTGCACGTGCAAATAACTGCCTCAAATGATATGTATACAATTGTATATATGTATATACGTACCTATTTGCTTGTACGTGAATATATTTTTAGCTTAAGCGTAAGAATAACAAACGCTTATTCGCCATGACACGGCCCTTTGGGTCTATTGGCTAAATAAATAATAAATAAATATTTCGCTTTTATTGATTTTGAAATTTTTTCAGTTGTGAGGAAATCAATTTTTGATTGAATTAAAAGAAATACAAAATATGAAAGAAATGATTTTCCATGTATTTTCCAAAAATATACCATCTTGAGCTTTCTCTCTTTTTGATAAAAATTTCTGGCATCCTCGAGACGCTCTCGAGAGATTTTCATAGGATTTTTATTTTTATATATAAAAAATTGATATATTTACAGTTTGCTACACAGCTGATCTTGAGATCATATCTTCTGAAAAATATTCTGATCATCCATCTAGTGTAGGGGGCTGAGAGCCAAGGACTTATTTCAGTTTTAACCTCCCATCCTTAAGAAGATATGCCATAATATCTTCCAACTCGGTAAAATGTCACAGAGTAACTCTTGATAAAAACATAGCTGGCTGGAATATATCGAAAGCAGGCCAGAAAACAGCTTCGAATTTAGAATAGCTATCTTAAAAATGAGGTCTAAAACTGTATTGCAGCACTGGTGTAGTGGGCAGTACTAAAAAGGTCTGGAACAGGTGCGTCGCAACTGTTTACTGGATATATCAGCCTCAACAAAGGCAAAGGTATTCAATTTACGAGTCACTTAAGAAGCAACAACTTAAGAAGTAACATCTGACCGCCTAAAACTACTTGTCAACTGAGTACAGTCTACAGTCAAACAGCAGCATACCGAAAGTAATAGCAGAAATTGGGAAAAACGTACAATGGGAAAGGAGATGCACGTCACCTACTTAAGAATATATCCATATCTATATTGATGGGTCTAAATGCGAGTCAGACACGGAAGCAGAGTTTCCCCAATAACCAAGATAGCAAAGAGATGGAGATAATATACAGAGGTAATTTACAGACTATCCCAGTTATGCCCAGCAAATGTCACTCGTTTCCTAGTTCAAATAGATGTACATAGGAGGTAGAATAGGAGGTGATTTTTTCTATTTTGAATTTGTTGTTGTGGTCATATTAATATTTTATATTTCATCCGATATATTGTTTGGTTAATAACTCCTGTAGGCCACTTGTTATGTCCAGCAAAATTACGGATTTGCACTTCTTCCCAGTGATGAGGTTGTAGTTTATGGTTACAAAAGCAAAAAGTTTTATTATCTTATAACAGAACGCTGCCCTAACTTGGGTCTAGGTTTAGAGCAACAAATCAGATAAAGTAGAGTTAACTTAAATACTATAATGGCTGCTAATTGGAGGCATCTTTGTGATATCCATCCAATTTGGATTCGGGCCATCTGGACGTAATCAAGCCGTGTATAGGAACGAGATTGTTTTCGAGAAAGGTGACGGTCTGTTAGTGACTAGAAAAAGCGCTGCAGAAGATATGGCAAAGGCAAATGGATGTATGTGATCATTACCAGCTTATGAAGATGTCCCCACTGAGTTCCTTCTAACTCAATTTTCCACACAAAATAAAGATTCTACCGTCGCTGTATCTGACAAACTTTGAAATGCTAAGACAGCCAAGGCCCTATCAGTGGTATATTAAAATTAGAGCATTTCCTGTTGAAATGGTAAATAGATAGGCCTGTATCATTCCGGATTAAAAATTTTTAATGTTTGAACGTTTTTTATTTGTAAATGGTAATACTAAGAGAAAGTTTTAAAACTGCTTAGAGTAAAGTACTAATATAGGAGAAGATTCTCTAGAATGAAAACATTGAATGAAAACATTGAAAATAATTTTTACGTCTACTTAAGCACTAAATTTAAATTAAAATTATTAATCTTTATTAAAGTCAACACAAAAATCATAAAAATAACGTAAATTTCTGCTAAATTAGGTGTGCGTCTTGGCTACACAGATATTGAAGGCACTGAATTGTAGGCAACATTTTCTTCTTCTAAATTGTAAAGATACTATAAAACGTTACCTACATTTAGGCTGAAGTTATTTTAAAAATTTGTATCATTTCTATACTGCTTTTTTCAGTTTACTTCAGTATTTCTTTCCGGATAACTAGCCACTCAGAAAATAACAAAAATCGTTCTCCTACTCTTGGCATCTTCTTTTAACTGGTTTTTTTGTAAAGAAACTTTTCAGGTAATTAAATGATATCTTTCTGTGGTTGGAAGAGTGAGGTCTCAAGAAAAATTTTGACGGACTAGAGACTGACTCTACTATAGATGGAATCTTTTTCCTCTTACTTATATCTTCTGCGGATAAATTTGACAATTTTTAGTCGAAATAAGTTCACAAATTGTCATATATGTATATGTATATATATGCGAAAGTTCCAATATTACACATGCTTATATGTATTTTACGCCAATGACAAAATCGACAATAAAAGCTGTTGCTTATATGCAAACGACACCAAGAACAACTCATCGTGACAACAACATCAATACCATGTGGCAGTTTAAAATGCGCTGAGTTGGGTAGCAACAACACCTACTGCTAATATTGTTGTTGCCGCTGTTGTTGTTGTTGTTGCTGTTGCCTGATCCGGTTTTATGGTGGCGATAGCGCGAAAGCGTGAAAGCGATATGCCACAAACATGTTGATAGCAACAACAATAGCAATTGCACGAAGAGGCAAGAACAATACACAAACGCGATAATCATGGCAAAAAATAATATTTAACAAAAAAAAAAAAATCAAAAAACAACAGAAAACAATACCAACCACAAAGCGATGATCTACTAAAGCACTTCATGCAGCTTCAGTCCTCCAACCGACCCCCTCCTTCGATGAGGCTGCAACAAACAATAAACATATGAAAATTGTTTACGAAATATTGCTGCAACGCGCCACATTATTGTAAATCTCTCTCTCTTGAAAAAAACAAGAGCGCAGCCTTAAAGTGTTTGTGTGTGTGTGTTTGCCAACGAAGGCTTGCTACCTCGTGACACTGTGCAACATGAGTGGTGGCATAAGCCGTAGGCCCATCAAATGGTAGTTGCAACAAATAAAAAATTGCAACGCATTCCAATTGTGGCAAAGGCGCTGCGTGTCTGTGTGCGTGTGTGTATATGTAAGTACGTGTGTGTGTGAGTTTTGTTCGTCCGAATATTGTTGCAGCCATGTAACCGGTCAGTTGTGTCGACAGTTACCGAAGCGCGCGCGCGCTCTTCTTCTTCTTCCCCCCGCCCCCACTCTTTCTTGTGCGCGCGCTCTCTCTTTCTCTTCGAATGTTTCAAAAACCTGTTCATTTATTTGTTCTGCTACGACAACAACAATAAGCTTCGAGGCAGCAATATTAAATATAAAGTGCAACAACAAAATATGTGCTTTGTTGTTGGTGTGTCTCCTTTGGTGTTGCAGCCGACAGAACTGCAGCCATGTTCTCAATTTACACAACACAACGTGGCAAGCAGGTGAAATTTCTCCAGCGCAGCATGATGCTTTTGTACAGGTTATTGTTGTTGTTGTTGTTATGGGCTGCTGAGTTGTTGACCGCCAAAAAATGTGCAAAATATAAATATGTATTCATGTGTACGTGTATATATGTATGTGGCTGCCAATATGTGAAGAAGCAAACGATGCTGCTTGAGATTAAATTTATAAAAAATTTCTGTGTGAGTCTTGATATTTCGAATTTAAGTGGCTCATAAATCATTGGAAATGGCACGAAAATTAATTTAAAAATATTAGAATTTAAGAAATTTATTATATAAACTTTTCCTTTACAGTTTAAACAATTTTTTTATCTCCTATTTTTGTAATAAAATTATTTTTCTGTACAAAAATAATTCTAAAAGGTCCAAATTAGCAGGAACTTAAATCAAATAGGTGTGCATCATCGCTAGAAAAAAAATGCGCCAAAATGTAGGCAACATTTTTTTTTAATTTTCTACGAAATGGTTAACTTTCCCTAGACTTAAGCTGAACTTATTTTACGGAATTCTTTAGGTAAATTTATGAACAAATCATCTAAAAATTGTTACATAAGCAGAAAAGAGTACCTAATAACTGAAATTTTGTAGAAATCTTAAATCTATCTCATGGTTAAGAATATAATAATACAATTTTTAAATTACAAATTTATTACAAAAATTTATTTGCTGCAAAATAGTTCCGAAAGTTCTACATTTGACCCAGCCGGTGTGCGTGTTCGCTAAAGAAAAAGGAAATGTGTCAAAACTAAGGTTTTTTTCTTAAATCTTTGTAAAACCTAAAACGCTGCCTACATTTAGGCCGAACTACTTTAATGTGAACCTCTAAGTTATTTTACAAATAAATATAATGCTTAAATATTAAGTAAATATGATAATGCTTATTTTGTTATTAGATTTTCAGTGTGCATAATTCTGGAATAAATTAAATAGAAGAATTTGTATTTTGGAAAATTTTAAATATAAATTTTTATCATAAAATATTACAAAGGGGGCACTGAGAAAAAAATCTTTAAAAAAACTTGAAAGAAGGAATGATTTGAGAGGGATGGCTAAATACTTTTTCAAAATAAAAAATTCATTTTAAGTCTCGCGAATCTTGGTAAACTATGAAAAGTTAAAAAAACTGAAGGAAAATTATTTTTACAAAGCTAATAACGCTTTAAAAAAAAATCAAAACACAAAATTCGATAAATTTCGAATTTACAGAATTTTTGGTTGGGGTTGCCACCTTTTGGAAATGTCAATTCAACAAAAAAGAAAAGATAAACACAGAAGTCAATTTTGTATACAGAACTAATGCGCTTTATTTTGATTGAAGACTATTTTAGACGAAAGGTTGCCACCTATAAGACTGAAGAGGTTATATAAAATGCAGCAGAAAAATTTTTTGAGTAGGGTTGCCGCTTGACTGAATGTTTTAAACTTTAAATAATTTTTTTTTTTGAATATTTAATATTGTAGTAATAATTATCAAGTATTAATCTTCAAATATACCTAAGAAAATTTCGAATTGATATTGTATATTTTTGAAAAGAGCTGCCACGTGTTTGAAAATATTATTTAAGAAAAAATAAATTCAAAAGTACATGAAGATAAATGAAATTTATTAAAAAACCTTTAATGAAAAATAAAAATTAAAAAAATGGAAATTTTTCATTCATATTTCATTGAACCGATATACAATATTTCAATAAGGTAACCAGTCCAAGAGCGCAACTAAAGCACTTGTCCCAAAACTCCTCTGTAAAGTAATTAATTTTATAGAAGTAATAAAAATTGTATAGAATTTTAACGTCTTTCAAAGTCTTTATGGCCTTTACCACGCTGCAATATTAAGTATAAGTATTTATATGTGTAACTGTAAATCTTCAGACAACAGAACTGTTGAGACTTTATTTTTTTATATTTAACAATATTTTTAATTAGCCATTAAAATCACTTTTTACATACCCACAGCTGTCACAATTATTGCAACAAATACTTAATGATCCTTTTTATTATTATTATTATAATTTTTATTACAACGATTTTAGCACCCACCATTCGCCGAGACTTGGTTGCTTAATTTTTAAATTATTGTCACTGTTTTATTACCTTTTTTTATATTTTTTCTTGACACCTCTTCATTTGCTTCGTGCTTGAGTCAACGAACGAACTGACAATTGGCGTGATGATGGGGTCATGATTTGGAGATTTTATATAAATAAAATAAAAAATACAAAATAAAAAATTTTAGTGGCATTTAAAATTGCAACAAATGCACAAAAATAATGCAAACTGTTGGTAAAATATTGATATGAACCAGGTGAAAGTACCGTTTAGTACAGGCAATTTGATCATAGTTTGAGGACTAGTCTTGTCAGGGTAGCCAATTTTTTGTTTTATGTGCGAAACATTTAGAAAATAATCCCAAATATTTTGGGGCAGCTAAGCTAAGCTGAGATTTTGTTTTTATAGTATCTTTTTTATTAATAATACAAGTAGTTGCTATTAAAAAAATAACTAGTTGCAAAGTGGTGCGCTTGTAACTATATTTAAGCTTTTTTGCTTAGAACCAATTTTAAATTTGTTTTTGTATAATCCAAATAATGTAAAAGCAACAAATTTTGACAACTCTTCTAAAAATACCTAGTTCAGAACTAGTATATTTTGCAGCTGATTTCACATCATTGTTACGACGCAGTCAGATCCAGATGAATAGAAAATTACAATGAAAAATTTCTACAAACTTTTAAGTATTATGGAAAGCTCAGATAAATTGGTTTACAAACTCATCCAAATATAACTAGTAAGAAAGCGGAAGGTATGTAACTAGTTAGTATTCAACCAGTTTCAAATGAGTTGATAAATTATTCACAAAAGCAAAAGTAACAAGTTTTGCAACTTTGCTCAAAGGAACTAGTTTTGAACTAGTACGCCTTACAGCTGTACACCACTGTCGTAAATCAGAACCCAATTACAATACATAGAAATTTATTTGAAAATTTTAATAATTATACAGAAATTACTCAGAAAACTAAATTAAATTGTTAAACAAACTCATCCAAATATAACCAGTAATGAATACGTACGTATGTAACCAGTATTTAACTACTTTGTGTTAAAAAAAATTTTAAGTAAGTTCGTAAACTATTCCGAAAAGTAAAGGCAAGAGGGTATGCAACTTAGCCAAAAATAACTAGTCCAAAACTTATGTGTTTGTAGCTAGTTTCGAAACAATTTGTTATAAGTTACATCAAAATTATTGAGATTTCTAATTAAATGGTAAGAAATCACTAGAAAACTAAAGAATATTAACGATAACGTAACTAATTTTTTAACTCATCCAATTATAACTAGTTTGAAAAATATTTAAATATATAATTGAAACTTAATATTA
Organism: Ceratitis rosa; assembly: GCA_037013455.1. Classification (NCBI taxonomy): domain Eukaryota; kingdom Metazoa; phylum Arthropoda; class Insecta; order Diptera; family Tephritidae; genus Ceratitis; species Ceratitis rosa. Next base: position 5,969,520 of record JAWMAG010000031.1, on the reverse strand, counting down.
CAGTCTACAGTTTAACCGACTAAATTTTTCATCAAAAATTCATAATTTCTAGAGCTCTGCTCGACCTTAGATGAAAGCATGCAAAAAAAAAAAATTATTTTAGTTAATTTAATTCCGACCAGTCACTTTACGGTGCAAATGGTTACATACTTACATATATCTCTACGAATTTATTTTACCACCGATGCTATCACATTCACTCAACATTTCTTTGTCTTAATTTGCGAGCTTCAATTGCTGTTTGTTGCTTGTTGATTGTCTTTGTAGTTGTTTTTGTTGTTGTTTCTTATTTTTCCACTACATTTTCCTTATTGGCCACACATTTAATGCAATCGCAATGTAAAATCGATGTAAGCCTCTTAAATTAGATAAATTGTAATCGCTGTTGTTGCAGTGGTTGCTTTTATTGTTCTTGTATTTGTTATGTTTATTGGCTTTTGTTGCTCATTTTTCGCCAAGCCAAGCTTTGTGCAGATTGTTGAGTCAAGTTGTTAGATGTTTACCTCAGCGCCGCTCGCTCTCTGTGGCCTGTAATGAAATCGTTGTTAGTTGTTGGCCATTGTTGTTGTTGTTGTCGTTGTTGTTCCAGTTGCTGCTATTACTTTAGCCGCTAATGTGGCGAGTGTGTTTGTGGATGGCGAGATAAGTGGATATGTTTTTGTGCATCGCCTATCGCTTGTGGTTATTTGTGTGTAGCCATTGTGGTAAGCTGGCAAAATAGTTGGTGACTTGTACCGTTCATTTTGTAACTAACCGTCTTAACATTATTATTGTTATTGTTTTTTTGTTTCAATATTTTTATTTTTTTTATTTTTTAAATTTTATTTTTTATTTTTGACTTTGTTTTTATTTCAACAATCGCTTTTGGCACTGTTGAAGCTGTGATTTTTTGTTGCTTGCATATATACATACACACATACATACATACAACTGTAATGTTTTATTGTTTTTGCTCTAAAATTGTTTTTGCCTGCCTTCAGTTACTTATGTTCCACTTAACGGCGCGGTGCAATTGATCTTTATTGTTGCTTTTTATTTAGTACAAAAAGAGAAAGAGAGACGTAAAAACAATAACAGTTAATCTGCAAATATACATATGTAGGCACATTTATACCTGCATTTATGCCTTGGCAAAATATCTCTCCGTTGTTGCGCTTGCGTTCGTAATCAAGTGAAAGGTGCACACCAACACTTCGTCAAACATACTTACAACACACACAGCTTTAGTCTTTCTATTGTGTGTCTGTTATTTGCACATCATAAAGAGGTTAATTTTATTTGTACGCATACATATTTACACACATTATTACACATATGTTCAGTGTGTATATTTGTATTATTTGATTTCATGTGGCGTTTAATTATTACAACGATATCTAAACTTGCCAATTTACTTACTTATTTACACACAAATACAAATGTACATACGTAAATACAAAAACAAATGGCTTTGTTCGATATCTAAGTTATTTGGGTTAGCAGGCGGTAATTGTAGCTTCCAATTTGTGTGTCAATTCTCATTGCCAGCGAGTGAGTGAAGCTGAAGTGATTGTATTCTTTTGCCTAACGGTGTCAAAACAGAAGAGATCAATACAATGATTTAAGCCAACAAAAATTAAATTAATTTTTTTTTTCATACACAAAATAATTTAGTATATTTTATTAATTTAAAATTGTAATTAGCAAGTGATGGTAACACTTATAAATGGAAACAAAGAATAAAATAAAATAAAATAAAATAAAATAAAATAAAATAAAATAACATAAAATAAAATAAAATAAAATAAAATAAAATAAAATAAAATAAAATAAAATAAAATAAAATGAAATAAAATAAAATAAAATAAAATAAAATAAAATAAAATAAAATAAAATAAAATAAAATAAAATAAAATAAAATAAAATAAAATAAAATAAAATAAAATAAAATAAAATAAAATAAAATAAAATAAAATAAAATAAAATAAAATAAAATAAAATAAAATAAAATAAAATAAAATAAAATAAAATAAAATAAAATAAAATAAAATAAAATAAAATAAAATAAAATAAAATAAAATAAAATAAAATAAAATAAAATAAAATAAAATAAAATAAAATAAAATAAAATAAAATAAAATAAAATAAAATAAAATAAAATAAAATAAAATAAAATAAAATAAAATAAAATAAAATAAAATAAAATAAAATAAAATAAAATAAAATAAAATAAAATAAAATAAAATAAAATAAAATAAAATAAAATAAAATAAAATAAAATAAAATAAAATAAAATATAATAAAATAAAATAAAATAAAATAAAATAAAACAAAATAAAATAAAATAAAATAAAATAAAATAAAATAAAATAAAATAAAATAAAATAAAATAAAATAAAATAAAATAAAGTAAAATAAAATAAAATAAAATAAAATAAAATAAAATAAAATAAAATAAAATAAAATAAAATAAAATAAAATAAAATAAAATAAAATAAAATAAAGTAAAATAAAATAAAATAAAATAAAATAAAATAAAATAATATAATATAAATTAAAATAAAATAAAACAAAATGAAATAAACTTATGTGAAATAATATAAAATAAAAGTAAATAAAATTAATTAATAATATGATTAAAAAAAGGTAAAATAATATAAGAATAAAAAAAAATTAAAAAAAATTAAAATAAAAATTAACTAAAATAAGTAAAATAAATAAGAAAAAAATTAAAAACAAAATAAATTAATATAAATCTTAATATAATAAATTAAACCACGTTAGCGTTAAGCTTCAAAGTGGCAAAGTCAAATTTCCAAAACAACCACACGAAATATGCTGAGCGAGGCAAGGAAGTTCAAAAAAGAGTAAGGAAAATAGAAATTAATATAAAGCAATTGCGAAATGCAAAAGCATGATAATTAAATTATAAAATAATAATTTTGCGTAGAACAAGAAGCAGCACAGCGGCCACACAGTTAATGAGCGTAGCGCCTGTGCTATTAGCAAGACTGCGAGCAAAAAGCAAAAAGGCAATTCCAAAAAGGGACCAAAAGTGCAGTGCTGATATGAAAAAAGGATGGCGGTCGAGACGATTAGCATGGCAACCGTTAAGCTTATTAATTGAGCAGACGACACAAGAGATACCTGTTACTAATTGAGCAGCAAACATGCCGTGCCAGTGCAACGGTAGCAACAACTATACAACTATGAAACAAGTGGTAAGAAATATTTCAAGAGCACATGCCGCAAAGCAATGCAAACAGCAGCTGGCATTTTCACATGGTATATTCGTATACGTGTATATAAACTTATACACCTTATTTCGTTGGCACTCATTCACGCTATCAGCTGTTTGCTGTTTGTTCACCGCAAGTGCATACAAACATATTTACATGAAAATCGCGTGTCTACAAAAACAGCTGCTAATACTTAGCTACCGCAAGTTATTATCATTGTTATTATACTCTGCTTGTGAGTTTATACATGCATTTGTGGCGGTCGCTAATTTCAAGCTCACTTTGAATTTTAACGCCAACGGCTTAACAAAGTGTCAAATGGAACTAATTTGCAGATAAAGGAGAATAACTGTTGCGCATGCGCACATTGTCATTTGTTTTTTTTCGCTGTTAGTTTTTGTTTTAGCGTTTTTGCTGTTGTCGAGTGAAGAACTTTCAGCTAGAAAAATGGTGTTATTCAATGTAATTGGGCTTGACAAAGACGTTAGTTCAAAGGTAGAGATAAATTTTATTTGAAAGTATAATATAACATTTGGTTATATCGGAAACTAATCGAAAATTTTCTGATATTGAGAAATCAGACATTAGCCAAAAGTTCAGTAGATGGCCTTTTTCATTTTATAATAATATAACAAATAGTCTTTGGAAGCCTTAAATTATCTCCAAAAAGTAAATGAATATTTGCATATATGTATGTTTATGATTCAGAAATGCTGTGATCCTCAATCTCCATTTATATTCTAATATAAAAAAAAATCAGTAAAAAAGTTTCCATAATGTTCGGTCGTCTCTGTGTCTGCTAAATTAATTCGCTAATGCTGTCACACATTAACATTGCCTTTTTTTTGTTGTTATATGATTAACATCGATCTTAATTTACAACAACTCAGAAATTAACCTGTTTTGCTGTGAGCTTGTTTTCGTTGATAATTTCATAAATGAATAATTTCATTTTTAATTATATTTTACTTTATGTTGTTTAACTTTATTTATTTTAGTTCGTTATATTTTATTTTACTTTATTTTACTTTATTTGTTTTTGCATAAAAACGGTAATTACACTAGTTTGCTTTATTTCACGGTTTTTATTCTATTATTTCATTTCATTATATAGTGTTAAATTTAATTTAATATGATTTAATTTAATTTAATTTAATTTATTTTATTTATTTAATTTCATTTTTTATATATTAGTTTGCTTTATTTTACGATTAATTTAATTTATTTTATATTTATTCTTTTTTTAATTAAATTTTTTAGTTTTTTTTATCTTATTTTAATTAATATTACTTTAGTTTAGTTTATTTTATTTAATTTCACATAAATATATATTTATTATATTTTTTTTAATTGTAATTAATTTAATTATATTTTAGTTTCCCTTATTTCAATTTATTTCATTTCTATTTTACTTTATATATTATTTCTTTAATTTCATTTTTATTTTTTAAATTTTTTTCTTTTATTTTAATTTACATTATTTTATTTGGTTTATTTATTTCACTTAAATATGCATTTATTTCACTTGTTTTAAAATAAGTTTATTAAATTTTAGATTATTTTCATTTATTTTAATTAATTTTGTTATACGTTAGTTTGCTTTATTTTATGTTCAATTTATTTTGTTTCTATTTTACTTTATTTATTTTTTTTTAATATTATTTTTATTTTAAATTTTTTTCTTTTATTTTAATTTACATTATTTTATTTGATTTATTTAATTTCAGTTAAATATATATTTTTTTCACTCTTTTTAAAATAAGTTTTTTTAAATTTTAGGTTATTTTCTTTTATTTTAACTAATTTTATTATATATTAGTTTCCTTTATTTTATGTTCAACTTATCTATTAATTTTATTTTTATTTTTTAAATTTTTTTCTTTTATTTTAATTTACATTATTTTTTTTGATTTATTTAATTTCACTTAAATATATATTTATTTCACTTTTTGTAAAATAAGTTCATTAAATTTTAGATTATTTTATTTTATGTTTTATTTATTTTATTTTATTTTAAATATTTTTTATTTTATTATGTATTATATTTATTTATTAATTTAATTTAATTCTAAATTACTTTTCTTTGCTAATGAGAGAGTTTATGGTGTTTTAATTAATTTTATATAACTTTATTTATTCTTCTTAATGTGTCTTTTATTTAAGCTTATTTTATTTTTATTTTTATTTATTTATTTTTTATTATTTTTTCTTTTTCTTTTAAATTATTCATTCACCCGTACGCCTGCACCTGCCCACATTATTTGTTTTCTATTGTTATTAATGTTTGCAACTGCAATTTTCACTTTTTAAATGCATATATTTTTTATTTTATTTTTTTTTTGTCTACCGCTTTTTTTTATTCATAAACACGAGAAATGTCTTTTGTTTATTTCATTAAATTTTTGTTTGCTTTTGTTTTTTTGTTCGGTTTAATTATTCATATATTTTGCCATTTGCGCTTAACCCCTATTGGCATTTAATGAGTTTTTAAATATTTTCACTGCTTGTAATTAATTGTGTATGTTTGTCTGGCACCTCGGCCGTAATACGTGTACATACGTAAATGACATTCGTCTGCTTTGGCTGCTGTCTATAATTAACTTTTAGTATTAATTTTTTTTTTTTGCTGAAATTTATTTAATAACTCAATTTAAACGACCACAAGGTAATTATTGTTTGTCATTTGGAAATTTTTTATTTTCGTTTATTAGAGTCAGAGGTGCACAAATTTCGGGGGGAATTTTAATTTATGGAAGGGCGTTTGATTCTGTTAAGTTCAGAAAAATTCAAGAAGCGATGTTTTTGGTGTCTTCACGGATCTGAGATCATCTTAAAAATTCAGAAAATCTACTCCAAGCGGGAGCTGTCTTTGTTGGCTATAGAAGCTATATTATATTATTTTCAACTGACGTCTTAATTCTAGGAATCTTTACTATTCTCATTAAGCTATAGGAGGGCATTGCTAGAAAATTAGATTAGTTGAACTAGGGATCTGCCAAAAAGTACTATTTTGGATCCACTAAGCAGCCTGTCTCCCATATAATTACGCTTTAGTTCTGCAGTGAAGGGTCTGGCGCTTAATATAAATACCCGCCGAGTATTTAATGTGCGTTTTTAACCTAACTTAATCGTCCTTACTTGTTCTTTTTTTCAATTTAATCATATTTAAGCTTTAATCTTGGCACAGTAGCCGCTCAGCAGTGGATATTTTAATTTTCTTTTATTACGCTAACCGAATATTTACCTTTCATGTCTACGTTTTGCAACAATTTTCTTTCGTTTATTTGCCTTAATTTACGTCCAATTTTCAATTGTTGCATACACACCTACAAACAAATTATTTTCGTACATTTTACATACATATATGTTTGTTGAACAAGTTGACCGAAGCCACCTTGACTTTCATATTTACTAATGTACACATACAATATATACATACACGTATATATATAATATCGAGTCAAGTTGAACCTGCTGAACGTCCTTTTCCATTCGTCTTGTGACTTCTTCGTTTCACTTGCTTACGCGTTTTGTAAAATTAATTTTAATAATTTATAAATTTTGGTGTATCTGTGTTGCCACATTTATGCTGGTTGCCCGAATGCCACTTAGTGTTCTGGTTCCAAAAAAAAAAAAAAAAAACAAAAAAAAAAACAAATAATAATAATAAAAAGAAGAAAAAAAAATAAAAAAATAAATGAAATAAAAAAAAATGTAAAAAGTAGCATGAGAAAAAATTGCTTGTTTAATGCGCATTTTTCTGCTTCTGTATTTCTCTCCTTTTGTCTTCTTCTGCTCCTCCACCCTTTGCTCCTCAGCTGTACTTAAGGTTAGCACCTTTAATCATTTCATTCTGCTTGCCACTTTTGTTCACCATTTAACCATTATTTTCATCTTCTTTGAATTTACTACAAGTAATTTGCGTTAAATAACGCAAGAAAACAAAAAAAAACCAAAAAAAAAAACAAAACCAAAAATGAAAAATTAAAGAATGAAAAAATAAAGTATAAAAAATGAAACAATGGTTGAAATGATGGAAATAAAAGTATCAAAATTAAAGCAGCAGTTTGTAGCACAAAATATTTACGTATAGGTATATGTATGTATGTAATTGTTAAATTTTTGTTGTAGGCATACATATGTATATGTATATTTATTTTCGCCTTCACTTCCTCTCTTCTTCTGCTTCCTCCTTACCCTTAGTGTTGTAGCCAAAAAGCTCCGTCGCTCTTCACCTTGCGAAAATTGTTGTTAATAAATGTAATTATGTATTGTGTGTGCATGTGCGTGTTTGCCCTTTTATTACTTTTCGTCGTCTTATTTATTATACACCTTCATTTGGTGGCGGCGCGCATTTATAGGCATTTTTACTGACTGCCGCTTTGTAATAATTTCGAGCTGTTAATGAGACTTCTTTCTATCCCGAAGTTCAAGTGGTCATTGTGTAGGTATATACAAACCATATGTATGTAAATGTATGTATGTATATGTTTGTGCTCTGCCGCATAGGGACTGCTGTAAATAAATTTAATGGCTTCAACTTGTCCAACACCAACGCCGCTTTGTGTTTGAGGAAGTTGTCTGTGGAAGTGTCTTTTGGCAGCTTAAATTAAATTATATATTTTTATTGCAGCCGCTTTTGGTCGAGCGCTGACGATTACTGAAAATGTCAGTGCTTTCGAACCAATTTCAACTAGACAACTGAGGGCAAAAGTTAATAAGAACGAGATAAACTTCATGAAACTTCTTCTTCCTCCTCTTGATGGGCGTAGACATCGAATACGCGGTTGTAGCCGACTTTAAAACATTCATTACTTTTTTTCGCTGTTTGGCGCTAATTGGTAATACCAAGTTCAGCCAGGTCCTTTTTACCTGGTCTTTCCGAGAGCAAGGAGGTCTTCCTCTTCCACCGCTTCCAGCTGTCCTTTGATTCGTTGAACTATGCCGCTGTTTATCTCTTATAGCTCATCGTTCCATCGTTTGCGGTTCTCACCATTTCCCAACTCGAGGGCCATTAATTTTACTCAAAACATTTATGTCATAAACTCCACCAGATGTTGTCATCGGCCATGCCTCCGCACGATACGAGTATAGCACGATGGGAATGACGGGCGACTTGTAGAGTTTGTTCTTTGTTCTTCGGGAGGGGACTTAACTTTTTGCTTACTCAGTCCAAAGTGGCAACTGTTGGCAGGGTTTCCAGGCTGACATTGTTGTTGGTGTTAATGTCGGTTTCAAGATAGACGAAATTATCTGCGTTCTCGAAGTTAGGACTGTCATCAGTGACGTGGGAGCCAAGTCGCGAATGCGATGGCTGTTTTTTTTACACAGCCGTATAAGTTCTGCGGGGATGCCAAGTTCAGAGACAGCGGTGTAGAGGCAGCAAGCTCTTTTTCGTGTAGTCGAAGTCTGCTTTTCCAAAATTTGGTTTGTTGGAGCTGTAGACTTTCACATATTACGCTCTGTAGGACATTATATGTGAAATTAAAGAGACTTAGGCCATGGTAATTACCACAGAATATGAAGCTGATGCATACACCTTGAGAGCTCTTTACCGCCGCCTTTCGCTCGTCATAGACTGGCAACGAAACAACTGCGCCATCGTAATCGTTTGGGGAATCGGGTTCGTCATCTCCTGGTGGTACAATTTCGCATGCTCTTCAGCAGGCTGGAGAAATGTTCGCTTCCCTAAATTCAGTATACTCTGTAAAACATGAAGAAACAGAGTCGGAGTACACAATCTAAGACGCCGAGATCATCTAGGGTTAGATGAGTCGGTTTAAGGGTGCATGAGAAGAGGTGGTTAGTGTCGTGCGGAGACTCTCCACATGCAGGGCATACGTTGGGTATGCTGGGGTCGAGTCTGGATAAGTAGGAGTTTAACCTGCTACAATACCCAGATCTGAGTTGTGCCAGGGTCACACGGTCTCTCGATTCAGCTCGAGCTCGTTGTTTGCTATGGGTGGTGGTTTAACTCCGAGTACGCCATTCACGGGAAGGGTGTCTTTGAAGGTGTTGACTGACTCCTGGTGAATGACGTTCAGTGCTTGTCGGTACGCCGTCCTGTCCAGCGGTTGTTGCACTTGTTGCTGGATGGTGCTCCTCAAGTCAAGTACTCCCTTCCTGATGTGCCTAGGTGGAGGTTCAGCTTCAATGAGATGCCTGCTGGGGTGCACCCTGCGGTAGCATCCTGTAACATCTGCATCTGCGTCTCGTTCGTCCCCGTCGCCCGGTGCCCGGCACATGACATTCCCTGCCGAGGGGCGACTAATTGCGGACGATTTTGTATAATTTTGTATTTT
>JAWMAG010000031.1:5952500-5955000 GCA_037013455.1 Ceratitis rosa | reverse complement strand
AGTTATACCCAGCAGGGAGAAAGGTGGGCTATAGTAAAAGGTAATCTATTATTTTTGCAATTATCCGAATTATGCTCGATAATTATTTGCTATTTTAAAGTTAATGTCATAATGCCTCTCTCATGGAGAGATTGGGACATTCGATGATTTTTTTTATGAGGTTCCTTTTTTCATGTCAGAAATACACCCAAAGAGTTCTACACTCCCTTGCCAGAGGTGACCGAAATTATAAAAATTAAATTAATACTTTATTTATATTAATTTTCTATAATTTTGGATGCTGGTCGGACCAGGACTCGAAGCATGTCATTCCGATTGTAAGTACGCGCTGTCAATCTTGAATATCGCGGCTGCGATGTATAAGAACCTCCCAACCAAGCTCTCTGAGCTTCTGGCGAGTAACTATCCATGTGTGTGCTGATGAAACACAATTGCCCTCCTGTTGAAATTCAATCTGCCTAATGGAACTAGTATAGAACTAGTATACAGCTGATGCATATTAGGAATATTGACAGTTCCCAGCACACCGCCGTATTCAAACACCTGTTATTTACATGATAAATAAATGAAAGGTGAACTAGTCACAGCAGAAATTCAAACCAGTTCGATTCTGGTTAACAACTAGTATTTTTCACTGCAGGGATGTAGCAAGTGCATACATACATATGCATTTTTTTATATTAAATGTGGTATCCACATGAACATACTATACTACATACATATACATATATATATATGTAGGCATTAGAGCACATAATTATTATATTATATATCTGTGTTGTTGTGCCCTTATTTGCCACATTATTTGCAGCGTGAATGCGATATGCCAGCAAATAATTTTAATAGCGCGCAGATTAGCAGCTTTCGGACGTGCGAAATTGTTTATTTGAACGACATCCGCAGTACCAATGCCAGCATTTAGTAACCATCTCTATATGTGTAAGTGTGTATGTGTAGAATCTCGATAATTTTTATTGTTCTGTCACTTCCTCATACCGACATTTGGCCCTTTTCGCTTCGCTTGCTGTCGCTGTTTATTGAAAATGATTTCAGATCTTTGGTATTTGATAATTTTTTTATTTTTTTTAGTCTCATTATGTATACATATACATATATGCAAACGTACATACATACTCGAGTGTATAAGCTTGTGGGAATTTCGTTTCTCTCTCATTTGCTGTAAAGTGTGTGCGTTTGTAATTTTTTTATGCTTATTTTATTTAATTTATCGCTTTTGCTTTGGTATTTATCATCTGCAAGGGTGAGCGTTTCTAAGTGGGTGGCAAGCGGATTTTGTATATTTTAATCGCCATTGTCAGCAAAAGATTTAAATCAGATTATTAGGCGATTAATTTAACTAATGTGAGATTTTTTAGCTTTAAGAATTTAAAAAAAAAATTAAAAGAATGTCTTTTCTTTTGACTTAAATCACAGTGAAATTTTTATTTATTAGTTTTATTTTACTTTTGTTTAATTTTATTTTTATTTTTATTTTTATTTTTATTTTTATTTTTATTTTTATTTTTATTTTTATTTTTATTTTTATTTTTATTTTTATTTTGTTTTTATTTTTATTTTTATTATTTGTTTTCCTCTATTTTACAATTTTTTTTAGAATTTTCGTAATTCTAATAAAACATTTTGCATAAATAAATTTAAAAAACTGGTGAAAGTGAAAAAAAGTTAATGCGGCTTAGACAGTGCGAAAATCTTCGAATATAATTTTTTGCTCTCCCAACTCATTTGGGAAATCAATTCATCATCATCATCATCACTATCATTAGCCGTTACAGCCTTCTCCACTTAGTCACTTCAATCTTTCTTTCAGCTTCTTCTACGTTATCGATACATCGTATCCGAAGCTATTGGACATTGGCAAAGACCAATAGCTCTTTACCTATATCTCATTGATGATCCTTAAAAGAGTCAGCATCAAATGGTGGCAACTTATCACTTATATGGCACTCTTGAGGTTTGCGTCTTTGTGATTTTCTCTTACGGTTAACCCTGTGATCTGTTTTATGTTCTATGTTCTATGTTCTATGTTCTATGTTCTATGTTCTATGTTCTATGTTCTATGTTCTATGTTCTATGTTCTATGTTCTATGTTCTATGTTCTATGTTCTATGTTTTATGTTCTATGTTCTATGTTCTATGTTCTATTTTCTATTTTCTGTGTTCTATGTTCTATGTTCTATGTTCTATGTTCTATGTTCTATGTTCTATGTTCTATGTTCTATGTTCTATGTTCTATGTTCTATGTTCTATGTTCTATGTTCTATGTTCCATGTTCTATGTTCTATGTTCTATGTTCCATGTTCTATGTTCTATGTTCTATGTTCTATGTTCTATGTTCTATGTTCTATGTTCTATGTTCTATGTTCTATGTTCTATGTTCTTTGTTCTATGTTCTATGTTCTTTGTTCTATGTTCTATGTTCTATGTTCTATGAAAGAGAGAGCTAGATTTTTCTCGAAGACTGACTTCTTTGTGTTCGATG
>JAWMAG010000031.1:5877500-5945000 GCA_037013455.1 Ceratitis rosa | reverse complement strand
AAGTGAGAAAAATGCCACAAAATTCATCTAAAATATCAGCTATTAATAAATAAAGCCCCAAAAAATTTGCTAAAAATAACAAAAACTCTACGGAAAACAAGATGAAGAAGAGTCAAATTAATAACCAGCAATTTTGAAATATTTATACAAATAAACTTAGATCATTTCACATCAAAATGAGAACAATGTGGCGTACATATTTATATGGGAGAAGTATATAAATCACAAAATGAATTATATGTTTCTTACCATTGTTGCTTTTGTTGTTGGTTTTGTTGCTATGTGGTTTCCTTTTCCCTCATACAAGTCATAAAGTATTTTGTTAGAATTATTAATTGTCATTTATTAACAATTTCACAGATTTTTAACAAATCTTCTCAACATTACCGCTTGCCTCCCACAATTTATCTATGCCACACATACACACACACACAGCCAGAGAAACAAATGTTTAAATGTTTTCACATTTCATTTCACTTTAAGTTGTTTTTATATTCAAACAGAGCATATTGATGCCATATGTCTTGACAATTTTGTTGGGCGCGTTGATACGCAGCTGCTGGCTGTGATAGATATATATGTATGTAGTGTGTGGTGGGTGTGTGGGGCGTATGAGTGACGTAGCACGCAGTTGTCAAATTGGCTATTGCGCTGGCAGCAGATACACACATATTTCTTAGTTGCCTTTGCTTGTATGCATATTTTTGGTTACTTTTACTTTCTACTTTTGTCACCCAACGCGCGCATCAGCCACCTGCGTTGCTTGCCACTCGATCGTAGCAACAACGCTTTGCCAACGACCTCATTTGATTTTTTTGCGGTTGATTTATTTTTTATTTTTTGATTTTCATTGTATTTATATATCTCTTAATGGGTTGTTAAGCTAATAAAATCTTTCTACAACTGTGAAATTTGTTAGAATTATGTCTTTGCGGTGGTGATTTTGAATAAATTTTGTGTCTAAATATTTGCCTAGTTGTGTGGCGTTGAGTTTTTAGTAAAATAATTTATGTGACTAAGTGGGGATTTTTGGAATTCATTATGAGTGCAGAGAGAATTTATTTTTTATACTCACTTTATTTTTTTTTTAGTTTTTAATATCAACAAAAAAAAAGGCTTTAAATGAAATGTTTTTTTTGGAGTAAAAAATTTTGCGTATGATGAAAATAAGTTTAAATACTTTCTGAAAGCTCAGAGCTTAAAGCTTTAAGAATTTAAACTAAAGCTTAAGCTTTTTGTAAGCGATTTGCATTTAATTTTTATTATATTGTAGTTAAAAAAGAATAAATTTTAGATTAGCCCAAATAGGGAAATTAAGATTTTCTAAAAATCCTGAAATGATTAATTTCTTTGTTCAGTTTTCTATAGACTTTAGTTTTTAAATAACAGAAAGGCAAGGTAGTAATTTATGTATATAATATCGAATAATTATTTTAGAAAAGCTTTGCTGAGAGATTTTACAAAATCTACCGAACTAACTGAGAATTTTTCAAGAAAGCTTAAAAACTTTGTAGTGAATTTAATTAAATAAAGATTTTAGAGCTTTAGGTTTATTTTTTATTTTATCAGAGGAAAACTTTAAAATTATGAATGATTAACGCAGAATTACAGGAAATAAAAATTATAAAAAAAATTATTAAATTTAATATTTAAGTAAAGTATTTCAAATAATAAAAGTTCTGTAATTAAAGTATTTCGTAAACTTCAATTAATTTTTGCTGTAAAGAAAACATACCTTACCCATCCAAGCTTATTAAATACTTGACTTCAATTTTATTTAAAATATTTTTATTATTGAAAAAATGTGGTGTTTTTGGGAGATGAAAACAATGTTCACATTTGGTTCAAAAAATTGTACTAAAAAATAAATAAGAAATTTTTTGGGTACTTCTGGTTAAGATAAAAGCTCCCAAAGAGGTTATCAACAGAAAAAAGCATGTCAAAGAAAAATTTCGGTTTTGGAAATTTTTCAAAAATCCTAGAAGAGGATTTAATTATGTAGAAGAAGCGGTAGGAAATTTAGTGAAAGCCCAAAGGTCTGTGAAAGCTTATAGGCGCTGTCAAAAACTCAACAACCACATTTCCTTAATTTTAATTTTTTTTGTGTATGATGTTTTTTTGTGAAAATCTTAAAATTTTAATAACCCTTCGGAAATTTAAATAAAAATACAAAAACAATTGAGTATCATACCAAAAATAAAAACAAAACCTAAATGACCTTAAGACAATCGAAAACAAATAGAAGAAGAATTTTATATGAGTAATTGAAGTGCGCAAATATATAAGTATTAAACGGTACGTATGTAAGTATGTAAGTAACATTAAACAGTGAGCAATATTGCACACATATCGCACATATTAAATGTTTACCAATAATTATTAGTGTATGACTATGAATATTTTTATGATTGGATACAAATATATATACATGCACGTACATATATATGTACAAATAAATATGTAAGTAATTGTTTGTGAGATACGCAAAATATTTTTTTTTTCGTCCAACTTTCGACTTTGCTCTGCTCTACTCTACTCAGCTTCACTTTGCTTTGGCTGAATTTTTGTTTGATTTTTTTCGTTTGTTTTTGTTTTTGATCTGATGTGCCTGACCTTGTGCTAGTTTTCTTTGCATGCGGCGCCTTTGTTGCCTCTTAACCTTACTTGCATATAAATATACATACATATTTTATATATACTTGTTCACAGATGTTTACTAGGCAGATTACATACAAATAGATGAAAAAAAAAATATTTTGATACAATCCCATATGCCAATAAATATAATTGTATTTTTAGTTAGCATTTGTTTAGTTTGGTTTTAATAACTATGTATATTTTGACATAATGACCTTAAATGTCTACACCCACCAAAAAAAGAAATTAACAAAAATCATCAAATTTCTTCCAGTTAAATTCATTTGTATATGTGCCTGCGTAAGTGTGTAGCTAAAACAAAATATTGAAATATTCATAATTTTTCATCAGAAATATTTTTTCCAATTTCCAATTAACAAAAAAATATAAATAAAATAATAATAATAATCTTGTAATCATGTACATATCCACATTTATTGTAATTTAATTTATTTCATTTTACATATATTTATTTGCGAATTCTTGACGTTTAATTCTGCTCGAATATTCATCGAAGTGACAGCTATTGAATTCCATAAATTATTTAAAAAATTCTATTTTTTATCTACTGTATGCACATTGGTATGTACCATATGTACATATACTTTTCTTTATAAATATATTGTTTTTTTTTAATGCAGGCACTCATTTTTATACATTTATACTATGTATATACATACCTATATACATATGAACTCACCTCTAAGCTACGCGATCATCCGAACGATTTGTCGCTTACCTGCTGTGCTTTATTTTCCGAGATTTATGTTCACAAGTCGTTTGTGCCGTTTTATTAGGCATTGGACGACCTGCGCCGTTAGCTTGCGTACTCAGAACGAACCAACGAATGAACGAACGAACGAACGAGCGGTTGACCAGCGCGTGGCGTTCAACGCTTTGCGTCGGTGGACCATGACATAAACTGACAAATTTGTGTGTTGTTCCAAACAAATTCATTTGTTTGACATTCTTTCTGAACTTTCTGTTATTTAATTACATATGGACGAGTACACCTTTAATTTTGGTGGCCGTGCCTTTATTGTTTTTATTTTCAATATTCAAATTATTTTATTTTTAATTCTTTTTTTTCATTTGAAAATTTCGTTTCTGTTGATGGTGTAGTTTGCAGTCATGTTAGCTGTAGCTTTATGGTAAATACAAATTCATAATATTATCTACGCATTTGTTCAATTTGCATATTTTGAATTTCTAGCTGCGTTTAGCTGGTTCTACATTTTTCATTGTTGTTGTTCTTTCTGTTTCTTTATTGTTTGTCGTTTATCGCCATTTTAGATTGTAATGCAGTAGCAACAGATTTTAAAATATGCAAAATTAAGTGAGTTATTTATGAATGAATAATTATAAACAATAATATAAATAACATAAAACCAAACAAAAAATAAGAAAACCACAAATAGAAAATAAAATGAAATAAAATAAACTAAAATAAAATAAAATAAAATATAAAATAAAATAAAATAAAATAAAATAAAATAAAATAAAATAAAATAAAATAAAATACAATAAAATAAAATACAGTAAAATAAAATAAAATATAAAAAAAATAAAATAAAATAAAATAAAATAAAATAAAATAAATAAAATAAAATAAAATAAAATAAAATAAAATAAAATAAAATAAAATAAAATAAAATAAAATAAAATAAAATAAAATAAAATAAAATAAAATAAAATAAAATAAAATAAAATAAAATAAAATAAAATAAAATAAAATAAAATAAAATAAAATAAAATAAAATAAAATAAAATAAAATAAAATAAAATAAAATAAAATAAAATAAAATAAAATAAAATAAAATAAAATAAAATAAAATAAAATAAAATAAAATAAAATAAAATAAAATAAAATAAAATAAAATAAAATAAAATAAAATAAAATAAAATAAAATAAAATAAAATAAAATAAAATAAAATAAAATAAAATAAAATAAAATAAAATAAAATAAAATAAAATAAAATAAAATAAAATAAAATAAAATAAAATAAAATAAAATAAAATAAAATAAAATAAAATAAAATAAAATAAAATAAAATAAAATAAAATAAAATAAAATAAAATAAAATAAAATAAAATAAAATAAAATAAAATAAAATAAAATAAAATAAAATAAAATAAAATAAAATAAAATAAAATAAAATAAAATAAAATAAAATAAAATAAAATAAAATAAAATAAAATAAAATAAAATAAAATAAAATAAAATAAAATAAAATAAAATAAAATAAAATAAAATAAAATAAAATAAAATAAAATAAAATAAAATAAAATAAAATAAAATAAAATAAAATAAAATAAAATAAAATAAAATAAAATAAAATAAAATAAAATAAAATAAAATAAAATAAAATAAAATAAAATAAAATAAAATAAAATAAAATAAAATAAAATAAAATAAAATAAAATAAAATAAAATAAAATAAAATAAAATAAAATAAAATAAAATAAAATAAAATAAAATAAAATAAAATAAAATAAAATAAAATAAAATAAAATAAAATAAAATAAAATAAAATAAAGTAATATCAAATTAGATAACAATAAATTAGCATACAAGAAAATCAATGAATAAATTTATGTCTTAAAAATTCCTGCAAAAAACACGACCAGTGCGTGCTCATTTGCATAAAAGCGATATTTCTTCGTCAATAAAAAAAAACTACTATCTTTTTTAATGTAGGTATGAATAATGTTAATGCTGTTTTCTATAACTTAACGTTGAAATATTATTATTATTTATTACGAAATCAAACGGTGTCTACAGCAATTTGCTACAAATATACGTTAATTAATAGCGAACATAAATTGTTTATGTCAAATGAATGTGTGTGTGCGCTTGTGTAGGTAGGTACATATATCTCTGATTTACCATATGCGCGAACAACAACTACGAAAACTCATATGTACTCGTTTTAATTAAAACATTAGAAACAATGCTACCACCCTTTTGTTGTTGTTTTTCTTGCTTTATTTATATTAATTTTTTTATTTTTTCAATTTTTTTTTTATTTTTGTATGGTAGTTTCTACAGCTAGTTGCTATTACAATTATCTGAAATGCACCGCTCGTTGGCGTTTTTTTAAATTACAGCGAAATAATTCATTTTTTATTTGCTATCTGATGCTGTTAAATTGGACATTAGAACTTGTTTACCTGTCTAATACCAATTAATGTTGTGATAAAGTTGCGAAGCAGCAGCAGTTGGATCGTTTTGTTGTTAGCAGAATTATGCGTTGCGCATGCGCAAAAGTGTTGAGAAGTGGTGTATGGCTATACACCAGCGGGGTGTGGGGAAGTGCGCGTCACGGCGGCTAACTGTCAGCGTTTATTCATAACTGAAATATAGCTACTCACTCGCTTTGGAAATAAATCATATTTTATGTTGTAATATTAATTTGTTAAACGTTAAATTACAGTTGTTTTGTATGTGTAGTCTTATTAATATTCTCTCTTTCGCTTCTTTCGGCTAGTTGCCTTGAGTTGTAGGTGATAATGTTCAGCCTTAAGTTAACATTAATAAGTACATGAAATATTTTTTTCCATTTTTGGTGAAGATCAAAACTTAATTAGTTCTCCATTTTATGTACAATAAAATTGTTGTTGTATGTATTTATGTTTTGCTGTATGTAAGGCGTAATTCTTACACTAATTAAAGTGTCCATCATTTGTCAAGAGAGAATGTTAGTTCGTTGTAACTTCAACTTGACCTCTCAACACTAATTTTACATTAACATAATTAACTTTTAAAGTCATAACCAATTTTTGTAAACCAAAATTTTGCAACTTTCCATTCGTTAACTTCATTTCAAGATGACACTGAGAGGGAGGAGGAAAAAAATTCACTTTTTTCATAATACGATAATGGTTTTCTTAGTGGTTGATATCTGCAGTGATGAGACAAATTTTGGAAGGAATGATTTTTCATAAAAATTACAATGTTGCCAAGTAAATTCATCATAATAAATATATTTATGTTATAAAAATTTCCTTCCTGGTTTCAATTAGTGACTTTTTCTAATATTTTTTCATAATATATTTAGTAATAAATAAATGAGATATAATCATTATGGAAAATAAAAGGCAAGCCTATGAAAAATGGGTTGTCCCACAGAAAACGAGATTCCAAAATTCAATTTGTTATGAATTCTTTATTATTTCGTGCAAAAATTAATTATTTCAAGTATTTTTTTTTTTACCTTTTAATTGTAAAAAATGCATAAATTCTTTGCACAATCGACCACATGTTGCTGTGGCTTTCCGTATTTTGTCCGATTTCTATTTTAACAAACATGGCAAAGGACGATGAAAAACCCTAATTAAGCATCATCTAAGTCAAAATACTAATATTTTAATTATACTATTAATCAAACTACCTGTTCGTATATGTATGTGTAACCAAACTGAACCCGGAATACGTATATTTCTTTTTCAAATAGTTCGCTCCACTTCCCACAAAGAAGAATTATAAGTAAAAAGAACTATAAATAACATTTTCTCGAATAGGTCGATCTCTGGTCCAGATCCCTGAGAGAAGAGTAGTATTTAGTTGGCATTTAGAAACGTTTAGAAACAATTTTAGCTTTAAATTTAAAATTTTTAACAAATGCTTTTAGCAAAGACTTTAGGAGTTTTCAAGAGAAAGGTTTTGCAGAATATTTATTATCATCTGAGGCTCGGCAACGGTGAATACCGAACTGACGAAACGACGAAAAGCGAATTTAAATAGTTCTGCGAATCAAGAGACATCTCATCTGAGCTGGTTTCTATGTGTACGGGTCTGAAACTCAGCGTACAACTTAGCTAGACGAGTGTGTTTAAACACGTAGGTTTAGCACACATTTAAATAAATATCTCTGGCGTACAGACACCTTCAGCGAACCCTTAAACCAAATATGTCTGGCTGGCTTCACTGAAAGCTGCTCACCTCTTTTATCCGTGAACACACGCAACTCGGCATAGAAGTAACTTTCTTAATGAATAGACTTAAGAAATGATTTTACTAATCAAGAAATTTACAATACATTCAATCAAGAATAATTCCCTCGTGCTGTGCAAGAATGTAGATACAACAACAAACAAAAAAAAAACACAACATTAATGAATGAAAAACAGTTAATAATAACACTCTACTTCCATCTAGAGAGAGAGAGCCATAAATGCAAATGATTTCTAATAAATGTAAATTACCAAATAAATTTGTAAAACATGTAAAGAACATTAAAAAAACAACAACAAACAATAGGGTACAACACTTTAAATAACTGTTAACAATGTTTTTACAATTGAGAAAAAAGAACCTAAAAATAATAGCAAATAGAATTCATAAAAAGCTGAAAACAAAAAAAAATCATAAAAAATAAAAAAAAATAAAAAATAAAAAAAATAAAAAATAAGAAAAATAAATATGGGATAATCCAAGAAAATTAGAACCACAGCTAGATTAGATCAATGGATGGTCAGCGAACCAAAAAAAAAAAAAATATATATATAAAAAAAAAAACAACCGAACAACGAAAGCAGCAATCAATCCAGCCAAAAATCAAAACTATGCCGAAAAAAATATCAAAAAACAGAACAAGCAAGAAGAGCTGTCTTCGGTCATGCCAAGGTCTTTATACCATTCATGACGATAAGAAATTTATGGAATTTGTTCTAAGATCAGATATTAATTCTTTTATGTGAAGAAATTGTATGGGGGTTGATTTTGTTGTTTTTGTTGTTCTGGAAAAATATTGCGGGAGTTACCGTCCTTGGCCGGATAAAAATCCGGGTCGTTCCGGTATAAAGATCCGATCGTAGCGGGAGCTTTTGCCTTGCCGCGGGAAGGTTCTCGAATTCCTACCAGGCAGGGGTGTTCTTAAATGTTTTAATGAAGCATTTATGACTCAAAATCACTTATGTTCCCGCAAATGATTAAAGCAGTATAATAATATATAAATGTTATTACCAAAGATTGCTTGAAAATTTTTAAAATCTGAGGAGCGAATCTACGTACAAACAGCAAGACAGACATAGCTAAATCAAGTCAACTCATCATCTTGAGCCAATTGGTATACATTTTGCTATTCAAACATACATCCACATCTCGGATCCAAATTCATTATACCATTTCATGTTCATAAAGGGTATATAAAAACAAAATATAGTAATAGTAATCAAAATAATAATAAAAGAGTAGCTTTTGACTTAACAAATAAATCTAAATGTTCTGCGATCGATGACCCAAAAATCAGTGATCACTTTAAATGGACAAACAATAGAACTAGTATACAAACAAAAACTATAAACAAAAACAACAATAACACGGAAATGGGTAAACGATCGCCGTTGGACTACGCTTGGATATCTGGATGTCTACGCACAACGTTTCGGCCATTGAAGTTATTGGTGAATGGTTGATGGACGGCAAATTGCCAAGAGTTGGAAATGAAAAATTGCGCGAATTTGCATGTGGTAGCTGGTTGACTGGTTGACTAGCTGATTTGTTGGCTTCAATAGTTGGTTGAACTTATGATGTACGTGTATATACTCGTATGTATGTATGCAAATATACCATATATGTGAAATATACATATCAACATGTTCTATTTTTATATAGAATTTCTGCCGACCGTAACAAATGAAGTTATTGACCATAAAAAGCAAAAAAAAAAAGAAAAAGAAAGAAAAAAAAAACAAAATAGAGGATGTCTATATACAATTGCCTACCTGCTGATCTGCTACATTTGGCTATCACTGTTGACGTATTGATTCTTGGAAATTGATTTCAAATTTCGGAGACTACACGTGTGGAGATCTGTATTTGGTGGGAGAAACCTACTGGAAATTTTTGCAATTATACATATTAAATGTATTAATTGAATTTTTTTTTTAAATTATTTTGAGGATTTCCAAAGCGTAGATTATTTGTTAATTTTATAAATTTTTCAAAATAAATTACATACAAAAAAAAATTTTATTAGAATTTGTAAAACAAAAAAAAAGAAGAGCTGACCTTGGTGATAAACAAGTTGCTGGATTAGAACTCTCTTTTGTTTTTCTTTAATAGTTCCTCAATGAACAGACAAGCTTCAGATGCGGCTTCAGTTGGGGGAAATATGAGAAAATTTCTTTCAACCAAGTAGTAAAAGAGACTTTTGTGGGCCAACTATTTCACAAATGCAACATTAACTCCAAATTCGAGGTGTAAAATTAATTTCCAATCCAAAAAATCAGTTATGTATCCACCTTCTGCAAGCTAGCTCCCCATTTATGTCATACTTGAATTAGTTCGCGATTTTTATTCGGTTTTTACGTTATTTATTTTATTATAACTTATAAAATATTTACTTGAAAGGCATGAAAAAGAAATAAAAGTCTAGTCAAAAAGCTTTCCTTGTTTCAAATTTTCAGCAAATCGAACCACAAATATGACTCTTTCGGATATATCGGCACCGAAATAGAAATATTCTCCATGCATTGCCCTACGTAAAGAGTCTCAAAGACGTCTCATTTATAATATTAAGCAAAACCTGACCATCGAATTGACAATTCGCGGATGTAAAAGTCTTCTCAACGTTAATTCAGACGAAAATCTACCTCGGTTCCCAATTTCATGAAAATCGAACGATTTGAGAATAAAACGGTCCCTGGAAAAAACATCAAAACAGACTCTCTAAAATTCAGATCTCTATGATCTATAATTAAGGCACTGGGTTAATCCGTCACTTATTCAGGACAAAGCCTTTTATATATATGTGTATAAACTGTTCTTAAAAACCGAAACCAAAACTTCAGGTATTTTATTCAAAAAAAAAAAAAAATTATTCTAAAATCAGTTTTATTATCTTGGGCACCAGAATCAAGTCTCAGAGGCCGATTCGGGTGAATTCGGTGGCAAAGGTGTTGTTTTTGCCAAAAAAAAAAAAACAATGTCAAATTATTTGTTGGGCTTTGGTTTCGATGTCAGCAGAACCATTTACTCATGATCGGTCCATCACCCATGATCCTTCAAAATTCAGCGAGTTTGAAACGCACCGAGAAAATTACATAACACGAGTCAACCAATGTACCGACATCTTCAATATCTTATCTCTTATAATAATTACACGCTGTTGTGTCCACCCAAAGCAGCTAAAGTCAATTTGTGCTATCCTTAAAATACTGTCAGATAGTTTCCGTGGTTCCTGGGAAGTATTGGATGAGTGCATAAGTTCGTGCCCGATTTCAAGTGCAAACTAAAATTGAAATTTTTTGAAGAAAGCGCTTTTATTAATCAATTATGTATTCGCCATCATGTTCGGCAATCCACTCCCAACGTTCAACCAATTTACAGATGCCTGATTCATAGAAATCGCGCGGTTTCTCGTTGAAAAAGGTGTCAAGGTGGTTTTTGACGTCTTCCACATTTTTAAATTTTTTTCCATTCAAATTGTTCTGCAGCGATCGAAACAAATGATATTCAGAAGGTGCAATGTCGGGTGAATATGGGGGATGCGGCATGATTTCCCAATTCATCTCCTTCAGTTTGGCCAGGGTCGGTTTTGCAACATGTGGCCTGGCGTTGTTATGATGGAAAAGAACTCCTTTGCGATTGGCCAAAATCGGACGTTTTTCATCAATTGCTTTTTTCAATTCGACCAATTGCTGACAATACTTGTTGGCAGTGATCGTTTCTCCAGCTGGCAAGAGCTGGATCATAGATCACGCCTCGGATATCCCACCAAATGCACAGCAGTTCCTTCATCGGATGCAATCCACCTTTCGACATCGGTTCCGCCCCTTCGTATGCCTGTTTCCATGCTCTTTTGCGTTGAACATTGTTGTACAGGACCCATTTTTCATCACCAGTCACGAGCCGATCCAAAAAAGGTTCGTTTTTGATCCGTCGAAGCAAAGAAATTGCTGTTGACATACGGTCCACTTTGTTCTTTTCACTCAACTGATGTGGCACCCATGTATCGAGCTTCAAAGTGTACCCAACCTTTTTTAAACGACGAAACGCAGTTGATTTGTTGACGTTCAATTCACTGGCAACCTCTTCCGTCGAAATACGTGAGTTATTCGCAACTAAAGTCCTTAGAACATCGTCATCAAGCTCAGAAGGCCGTCCACTGCGAGGTTGATCTTCGAGGTTAAAATCTCCAGAACGAAATTTCGCGAACCATTTCTTTACTGTGCGGAGTGCTGGAGCACGGTCCAAATAAACTTCGCGAATATCTTTAGTTGCAGCGCCCACTGTTTTTCCTTAGCGGAATTCGTATAACATAATATGACGCATATGATCTTTTTCGTTGTTCATCTTCCATGCGTCTTTTCACTAAGCAACTCAAATCAAAATGAAGTTATTTTATGCTTGATTTAAAGTTCGGACTGTCACCTTTCCAACGATATATAATATGTATATATTTCTTTCACGAGCGCCACTCTCAAACGATTCGTACGGCATCCAGCGGAATCGGGCACAAACTTATGCACTCATCCAATAATATACGAAAGAATTTTTTTCGCGAAGTGGATCAGGAACTGGCATATATGGAAAAATCTTTTTTAAAATTTGGCAAATACGTGGTTTTTTTATTTAGGTTAACTGGAAGACTACTCTTCTATACAGTTACAAAAAATCGTAATTATGGGTGGATTTAAGTGAAATTCTTTACATAAGTGACTTTTTCCTAGTTTCGCATAAAAACTAAAAGTGAAATTCGTTTCATAAGCGATTTTTCCTAGTTTAAGATGAAAACTAAAGTCAAATTCATTACATAAGTGACTTTTTCTTAGTTTAAGATGAAAACTAAAGTGAAATTCGTTACATAAGTGACTTTTTCCTAGTTTAACATGAAAACTAATATTTTCCCCGAGAAGTAGGGACTGGCCAGGCAAGGACAGGGGCTGAATTATTCGAAAAAATCATATTTAGTAGATAGATATATTTGAAAAATAGTCCTGGAAACTGACCAGAATCAGATTCGATTTGCTCGGAATATAAATAATATTTTCTTTACGAGAAAAGGATAACCGACAAATTAAAAAAAATGAGTAAAATTTAGAAAAATTCGGTTTGTATTTTTGCAGTTCTGCTGCTGCGGGTTACAAGCTATTCTTATACGATGATTTTGAGCGTAAATCCGAATGGTGCGTGAGGCTTCCTTCAAGGCAATCATATTTACATCATTTTCCTGAAAGACTTTGAGCAGCGAACAAGTGTCCCACACATACCGAAACGTAGTTAGATAAATAATATAATAAAAAACTTAATATTTTGACTTAGATGAAGCTTAATAAGGGTATTTTTTATCATTCTGGGCAATATTAATTAAAAAAAAAAATGTAAAAAATTATACAAAATTTCCCGTAACAACTATCCTGCACCATGTTGGAGTTACTTCGGCGTAAAATGCGCCCTCAAACTACTTCGGAGAAAAAAATCTGGCAACACTGCTGGCAAATTTATACAGTTTTTTAAATGTACAAATTATGTCCCGTAGAAAACGAGACTATTTAAGATTTTATGTACTGCAGTCATTCTTTATTTCACCTGCTCAACTCTTGATATTGTCTTTAGTTTGGTATGAAAATAGTAGTATTTGTTTATAGATTAATAAAAAATTTAAATGAAATATTTTTAAAAGGTCTCGTTTTCTGTGTGACAAAATTCATATATTAAAAAATGCAATAAATTACTGAAACATATATTCAGCTACTCGTTACTTGGTCTCATATTCCCAGCACTTATTTCCATGCTAATTTTTTCTCGGTAATAAAATTGTGTTTGCCTGTGTGAAAGCGTAGAAGCGTGAACATTTACATATACCTATACGTGTATATGTATGTATGCACATCACCCTTTTGGTGTTTCAACGCGCGGCTGATGAGGAGGTTGCCCCAAATTGGCCAACAACAATTGTTGACTGCGCCAATTTTGTTGCAACATTTTATTAAACCAAAAATATTATGTGCTTATGTATATGTATAATATATATGTGTGTGCATGTGTTAGTTACTTGCACTTGCACGCATCAAAAATAACAACAACAATAACAACCACATTGAGAACGGAATTAGCCATGACTATTTGCCACATAAAAGCAAGTAATAATTAAATGAGCATTTTGTGTGCGAAGAGAAGAGAAGTGACGGAAGTGGCAACGACGTGCAAAGAGAGGAAGAAAAGTACTAGTATTTATAAACAAACACACGCACACACACTTACATTCATATGGCGACTGCTGCCCAAACCACAATAAATTTACATGCGAATGCGTGCAACATTGCAATAAATTTGTTGCATGTTTAAAATTGTGTGCGCGAATAGAAATGTCAGCGGGTTAAAAATAAAACGTCAGCAGCGGTAGATACAATAGTAATGCAGTGGTGGCAAATAGGAGAAATATATTGTATATATATATGTGCACATATATAAATATATACTCGTCTATATACAATATTTATTTTTACTCATATGAATGTATATATGTTTATATGGTACATACGAGTAATATGACTTTGTTGATGCTTATAGCTACTAACACTTGTCTTGCGATTCTCACAGCGGCTCATGTGTCATGTTGCAAGGTGCTTTTTGGGCGAGTGGCAGGCCTTATATTTTGTTATATACCTAAATGCGATTTTTTTTTGTGCATATCTGTGTGCGATTATTTATGTGTAATGGCTCTGCATTTACACAATAATTTTCTGCACTTTTGAAAATGGGCGTGCATTTATTCATATTTATTGCCGTTGCCGTGGTGGTCGTGGTGTTCTGAAACTTCATAGTGAATTAAATCATTCAAGTAGGAATCAGCATATGTAATTGAGCGTAAAAGTCAGCGCTTAGTCTAAGTAGGAAAATTTTTTTCAAAAATAAATATTACAAAAAAAAAAAAAAAATTAATAAAAAATAATAAAAAGAAAAAATTAGAAAGTGAGACTGACATTATCATAGTTTAAGAGTTTATTCTTTATTGATTCTCAGTTTAATTTGCGACTAGAAACAGAATTTAATGAGAATCTCGCTTATTTCTAAATATCCTTTGAGCGTATTTGTAAGTTTTTTATTTTAAAATAACGGTTAAAGGCACATTATTATATTTAGTATATAAAAATGATACTGATAAGTTACAAATTTTATAGAAAAAATTATCTTGAAAAAAAATATACTCATTGATATATTTTCTTCTTTTATTTATTTTTAATTTTTATTTGAAATTTAAATTATATAAAAATATAAATATATCTAAATTAGTAAGAGAAATACAGGTATTTCAATTTCTACCGAGAAAAAGTTTATTATCAAAAATATATTCATTTACATAATTTTTTAATTATAATTATTTATGTTATTTATAAAAATTAAACATATACTATTTTTCTTGAATTAATTTAATTTAATTTTTGTTGTAATAATGTGCAAAAACTAAACTAAATGTCACACGTGTATATGGATCGCCCAAAGGAGTGAGTAGCACAACAAATAATTTGTAAAAGAAACATGAAACAAAACGACGCTGCCTACATTTGGGCGCATCCGTTATAAATACATATATATCTGTTATAAAATATTATGAGCTAATTTTAGACATTTTGCCTTCAATAATGGTTTAAATATATAATTTTATATTTATAAAACAGATAAGCCTAACTAATTACCACAATTAATTAAGAATAAGCTATCCCTTCCCAAAAAGCGTTTCAATTTCATTATAAATTCCATTTTATATACTCGTATATTATATCTACACTTATTTACTACTGCCACTTATACTAAAATTTATGCATACTATTTAAGCCACATAAACACAACATAAATAGTAAAAAATTATTCATAACTCAAACCAAAATAAGCAAAAATCAAGGAAAAAAAGCTTTAAAGCGTGTGACCAAAAAGAACAAAGAAAACAAGATAAACAACAAAAAATACATAAGTTGGAAAAGTAAAACATTAAAAAAATTTTGACATAAACAGGCAATTTACTAATTTGCCATCACACCCACACACGCTCGAGCGAAACAAACTAATGACTACATATAAATAATGAAACCAAAATCAAGAAAGACATTGAAAAGAACGTGATATAAAGCTGCTTTAGGAAAATAAAGTAAAATAAAATAAAATACAAAAATATAAAATAAAATAAAAAATAAAATAAAATGAAATAAAATAAAATAAAATAAAATAAAATAAAATAAAATAAAATAAAATAAAATAAAATAAAATAAAATAAAATAGAATAAAATAAAATAAAATAAAATAAAATAAAATAAAATAAAATAAAATAAAATAAAATAAAATAAAATAAAATAAAATAAAATAAAATAAAATAAAATAAAATAAAATAAAATAAAATAAAATAAAATAAAATAATATAAAATAAAATAAAATAAAATAAAATATAAAAAAATAAAATAAAATAAAATGAAACAAAATTAAATAAAACAAAATAAAATAAAATAAAATAAAATAAAATAAAATAAAATAATATAAAGTAAAATGAAACAAAATTAAATAAAACAAAATAAAATAAAATAAAATAAAATAAAATAAAATAATATAAAGTAAAATAAAATAAAATAAAATAAATAAAATATAATAAAGTTACATAAAATAAAATAATATTGAGATTATTAAATATAATGAAATAAAATAAATATAATGGAAATATAAATAAAAATTTATAAATTTAAATAAAATAAAGTAACATAAAGTAAAATAAATTATGATAATAAATTTCAAAAATAAAATACAAAAGAAAAAGATTAATTAAATAAACTAAAATACAAAAGTAAATAAATATAAAAATAGTAATAAAATGAAAAAAAAAATTAAATAAGACAAAATAGAATAATGTAATAAAAAATAAAGCTTAAAAAAAATAAATAAATCAATTAATAGTAAATCAAACTAAATTAAATTAAATAAATTTATAAAAATATAAATCAAATTAAAGTAAATAATAAATTTAAGTAAAACCTCAAGCCATTAAAGTAGAGAAAAAAAGATAACATAACTTTTTTATACTTTTGCTTACATATATGAGCGCCAACGGTTCTCAAGATAAGTGCCTGAAAAATTCTCATAAATTTGAAACGCTGCGCAGCAGAACGAAATGGTTAAACCACAAAATGACAAACAGCGAATTAACAAATTAATAAATTTGAATACTATGCATACCGGCGGTAGTAGTGAGTAGCTGACGAAGTAGCGCGCAGTAGAGGCGATAAAATAGAATTAATAAAAAATCATACACAAACACATAACACATACACATAAATAAAAGGCAGAACAGACAAAAAAAATAAAAAAAATATGGAAAAAAATTCAAAGTCGTGACTGTTTTGGCACTTTTGATAGGCAAACTGTTGTCGACTCGGTAGCGACTTTTTTGATATTGCTCACTTATAAACGCCTGTTGTTGTTGTAATTTATTTTGTTTGCTTCAATAATTCGTTTTCGGTCTATGCTAAACATTGCTTTCCGCTCGATTTTATAATATAGTTAGCTTATATTTTATCTGTGCGGCATAAATTAAGGCTAAAATGCCGCTCTAATCATCTCCCGAGGTCTGTTTGACTACCTGCGCTGGTTGAATGAAGAAGAAAAAAAAGCAGCAAAAACTGCTAAATAAAAAATTATGTTCACTTCGCTGCCCACCTTCTACCAACTATTTGTGAGCTTGCTTGCTTAATATTCGCACACACATACACAAACACATACACAAAGCCTTCGCAGCCTCTTCATCTCAGCACAGCTCAGCTCACCTCTCTTGTGATCCTGATATTCGCACGCGTTCGTTTGTCGGCGGAGGCAGCAGCAGCAGCAGCAACAAGCACTCAGCCGGCAGCCACGTTGCGACACGCCCATTATTAATGCATATTAATTACTTTTAATGCGACATGTGCCGGCCACCTACTCGATTTGTTGATAGTTTACGACTGTTCTCCGCTCATTTGGTTGTTGTTATTATTATTGCTCCCGTTGTTCCGGCAGCTTTGTTGATAGTATTTAGTTGTTGTTATTGTTGTTGCTGTTGTTATAGTTGTTAGCGCTAATTTGCTTGCCACTGTCGTGCCGGTAAAGCTTGTATTCACTCGTTTGCAGTAACAAAAAAAAGTTGTCGTAGATCTGTTGTACGGTCGGTGGTCGGTAGTTGATACATCTGTTTCATGGCCTTAACCCATTCAGGAGCAAATAGATTCTACTGATTATTTCTGAAGACTAGATTTTATATATTAATGTCTTATATAAGGGCATCGTACTATTATTACGGTGGCGGACCGTTGAGTCGGGGCCCAAAATTAAAAAAGTGAAATATTTGGCTTCGACTCCGGTCAACTTATCCACGCAATATTCTGAAGTCACATTTTTTCTTGGATCCAGAAAAGTGCAGCTGTTGATTCCGATCTTTTTACGAAGCATGATCTGTTTATAATCTCGGTTTAAAAACGTCGACCATCTAGCTCTGACTCGATAATTAAAGTAGATTTTAAAGCTTCCATGCCAATCTCATCCGAAATCGTCACAATAAGGCTTACACTACCATAGTAATTTTCACTGGATGGAGGTTTCTAACTTGTTTGGTCTAAATTCTTCATCTGAAACAGTAAGTTTGACACGAATCCGGTTCCAGAACGCCAGATATCTGAACAGACTATCATTTCTTGGTCAAGTTTTCACAGACTTAGTAGTGTTAGTTCTATATAACATCTCGAATAGGCTTCAATTGTTCGAAAGGCAGCATCAAGGTTTGCTTCAGATGGTTTTCTTCTCCTTGCCATTTTGAGACTTATGTAACTTAGGTTTAGGTCTAGGATCTATACCCAGTATAAGACCACATATTAAAAAAAAAATGAAACTGTGGCTTCTAATTCTTCCGAGCTTAACCTGATCCATCCTTGTTCCAGCGTCATAAACTAGTCTGCGACTTCGAGAGATCCAGATTCGACAAAACCGTATTAACATTTGGTCTGAGTTCGGGTTCGAAGGTGGCTCCAAATTGATATCTGATTGGAAGAGAGTTAATCCCAATTCCGGATCTTAAGTCCAAATGACTTTATGTCCGATAGATTAACCTTCAAAACTTTGGCTTGCAAAAAGCGAAATCTCCGAGATTTTTTTTCCAAAAACCAACGCAGAGCTCTGTGCTTATAAACTCTGAAAAAATAAAAAATTTCCCAAAAAAGGACGAAAAATATGAATGCTTAGTTTAAATAAAATTTGCACACCAATGGGTTAATTGTGCGCTCATCGCCTATATTTACATACATACATACATACATCTACATTATTCCTGCACACAAATTGAGCGAGTGAGTGCCTGCCGCTGTGCTTTGTTGTGGCGAATTAATTGTTAAATGAGGCGTGGCGTGTTGATAGTAGTATTTTAAAAAGGATTTATGCAACAACAACAACAGTAGCGTAAACCCACTTACACAATACTCAAGTAGCTTTTTATTTATTAAATATACACGCTTCTGTGCAAAAGCGATTAATTAAAAAATAAGCGGCAACTCTCTGCTTGGTCAGCGTTTTGGATAATTCCCACTGTTAAAATTGCGTGTTGAGGGAAATTAATTAACGAAAATACTATGGAACAGGCATTCGCAAATCTATAAAATATTCGATCACACATCAAGTAAAAACAACCACAGCGATGGCAGTAAAAATAAATATATAAATAAATAAATAAAAAAGAAAAATCATCGCCGCACACAGCGCAATTGAAAGGCAAAAATTAATTAGCTGTCAGGCGGTTGTCAAGCGTT
The DNA here is from genome assembly GCA_037013455.1 of Ceratitis rosa. Lineage (NCBI taxonomy): Eukaryota > Metazoa > Arthropoda > Insecta > Diptera > Tephritidae > Ceratitis > Ceratitis rosa. The sequence goes on along the minus strand of JAWMAG010000031.1, from coordinate 5,925,604 downwards.
TAAACGCTTATCGGCGCAGTTAATGCTACGTTTACCCAGTCTACAGGTAGGAGAACACCCTCGTCTTTCAAAGCTGACTTTGGAGTACCCAAAAGACGGGCGGTGTTAAAGACGAGCTGAGTCGCTTTTGGGTTCCTTTACTTTTTTCCTAATTGGCGTGAGCTAACGTGCGGTGCATACAAAGCGAAGGCGACGACGAATAAGCAAACGTACGAACTGTTGCTGTCGTTTGTGGTGATTCAAACGTAGGGGAGACGTGGTTTGGGGCTATGCGAATATGCGCCGGCGCATTAGAAAAAAATATATAAAAATGATGTGTGTCTTTCCATTTTTTGGATTCTTTTCTTTTTTTGTTTGCATTGCTTCAGTCTGTAGCACTGTCTGTCTGTCTGGCAATTGATCCCACCGCTTTTGGTAGGATCATCGCACTTTTCCAAAGAAACGCATATCTGTTCTGCGAATATGAGTGTGAGCGATCATATTTCTTGGATGATTAAACAGCACAAAAATGCAAATAAAAATAAATTTATAAAACGAGACTGTTGAACATATAGAGAATTGAAAATATGTGTATTTACTTATATAAATTAGTGATGATTGAGTGTTTATTTTTAATTTTTAATAATTAAAATTTTTTGTTTGATATATTTATACCTCATTTTACCTTAGATAACATTAATTAATATTAATTATTTCAAAACTATTTTATTATTTTCTTTTATTATAGAGGGTCCATTTTAGCTTAAATGTGGAACTCTAAATCACTCAAATGAAAGCCATATTCGCTCGCGTTGTGGAGCTTATAGCACCATCTTGTTGAAACCAATAAAAGCCAGAAGTTCTTTGAGCGTAGAATAATGATGTTGCCGGAAAGATGGCGAAAGATCATCCAACAAAATGGAGATTACATAATTAATTAAAGTTAAATATAAAATTAAAAACAAATGTATTTACTTTCTCTTAAAAAATCGCCGGTTTCTTTTTTGGGGTATCGTAGTATATTTAGTTTATTTTATAGTATTTTATTTAACTTTATTTATTTTTGTATTATTTCATTTCATTATATTTTTTTGTTTTAATTGTTTTATTTTATTTTACTTTTTTGTATTAATTTAATTTACTTAATTTTATTTTGATTAAATTAATATAATTTCAGTTATTATAATTTAATTTAATTGTGTTTTAATTTATTTTTTTAAGTTTTAAGTTTCATTTTATTTTTGTTTTATTTTTTGTAATTTCATCCAATTTTTTTTATTTTTTTATATTATTTCAATTTATTTTTTTCTATTTTGCTTTATTTTATTTAATTATTATATTTTATTTTATTTAATTTAATTTAGTTTAATTTTATTTTATTTATTTTATTTTATTTTAGTTCATTTTATTTTAATTTTATTTTATTTTATTTATTTTATTTAATTTAATTTTATTTTATTTTATTTTGTTTTATTCATTTTATTTTATTTTATTTTTTCTTACTGTATTTTATTTTATTTTATTTTATTCTCTTTATTTTATTTTATTTTATTTTATTTTATTCACTTTATTTTTTATTATTTTATTTTATTTTTTTATTTTATTTTAAATTATTTAATTTAATTTAATTAATTTTAATTTAATTTAAACTATTTTAATTTATTTTCTATTTTGCTTTATTTAGTTTTATTTAATTTACTTTATTTTATTTTATTTCATTTAATTTAATTTAATTTAATTTTATTTAAATTTTATTTTATTTTATTTTAAACTATTTTACTTTATTTTTTTATTTTATTTTATTTTATTTCATTTTATTTTATTTTATGGTATTTTATTTTGCTTTATGATACACGTATGTGCAAATAGATACATAGTTGGCAGCTTGTAAACTTTAGAGCTATTTTCAGTACAATTTTTAAATTTATTTTACTAGTTTTATTTATTATAACAAAGTATGAATTTTTGGTTTACATTTAATTTAGAATTAAATATGAATCTTATAAACTTATTTATATAATATTTCATTTGACTTTTATTTCTTTAATAAACTCTCAATATCAGCCTGTCGTGTTCAATGCCTTGTACTGTGCCATTATCACCGTCCGCCTTAGTCTGCCAGTTTTGCAAAAAGAAAAAGAAAAAAAAAAAATTAACGAAAAAATTGCGCGTCAAGGTTAAAAAGTTGTTAACATTGTTGACAGCTTTTGACATTCATTAAAAAATAATGTGATGAATTTTTATAAGCATTGGGCATATGTTTTCGTACACTTATGCATATATTCCTATATATATGATGTGTGTGTAGATATGTAAGACTACACTGAGTACATGACTTTACCTGGGGCTTTAGGTTTAAAATGTTTCGCTTAAAATTTCACCTTGTCTTAGCAAAAAAATAAATAAATAAAAAAAAATGAAAAATGGCTACAAAATCGATAAAATCCAAAATAAATAAATTTCTTCAATATGATGAGTAACTGAGAAAATTTTTGAAATATTTAGCATTTAGGTAGTTGGTTTAGGTTAAGGTGCATGAAATGTGCTGCCTGCTTAAATTTCTTGGCTTTGACCTCTCTAATGCCATATACTCATACTAGTAATTTCCTCTTCGTACCCTCCGCCGTATATGTCTTTCTGTACAATTTCTTATCAAAGTATAAGCCGAGGAGCGTCGATTCTTCTGATCAATGTATGAGAGGCTGAACTCCATTCGAAAGCTCTTTTAAAACCATAATCAATCAAAACGTCCAGATACGGGTGTCTTTTTTTGGTCCTAGTGTCCGAAAATGTTTGATTTTTTCGTGGGTCAAAAATCGTGTCGGACGATGTAATATTCGACGATTCGATGAGTTGGCATTAGAAGTTTTCGTGGTAAAGGTTTAAGACTTTTGTGTTTTAGCGACGGCCATCGACGCTGGTTCAAAGCAAAGATCAGAAAGATCAAGTAAGTAAGAGAGGCGCCTAACAGCTTATATTGAACGATATAAATTAAGAGTACAGATATATTGTTCCTCGATGAATTCTAAACCGAATTCGTAGCACAATTATACAGTCGCAGTTCACACCTATCCAGTATTAGTCAGATTAGATCAGCTTAGATATAAAACGAAGAATAATTGCTATGGGCTCGGTAGGGAAATGAAAAATAAAGCCTCTCCGCGAATTAAAATTACTAAATATCTCATCTAGTCCGCCTTTTTCTGTAATGTAGAAACGTGGACGATGACGAACAAAGATGGAATCGATCTAGGAGTGTTCGCGAGATTTATTACCCGCAAGAGCTATAGCCCTGTCCGTGTAAGGGAAGGGTATCGATAAGATGGAACAGGGAAGAAGAAGAAGAAGGAAAAGAAGAAGAAGAAAAAGAAAAAGAAGAAGAAGAAAAAGAAGAATAAAAAAGAAGAAGAGGAAAAAGAACAAGAAGAAGAAGAAGAAGAAGAAAAGAAGAAGAATAAAAAAAATGAGTAAGAAGAAGAATAAAAAATAAGAAGAAGAAGAATAAGAAGAGGAAAGAAAACAAGAAGAAGAAAAAGAAGAAGAAAAAGAAGAAGAAGAAAAATAAGAAGAAGAAAAAGAAGAAGAATAAAAAGAAGATGAAGAAAAAGAAGAATAGGAAAAAGAAGTAGAAGAAAAAGAAGAAGAAAAAAAGGAAGAATATGAAGAAAATGAAGAAGAATAAGAAGAAGAAAAAGAAGAAGAAGAAAAATAAGAAGAAGAAAAATAAGAAGAAGAAAAAAAGAAGAAGAAGAAAAAGAAGAAGAAGAAAAAGTAGAAGACGAAAAAGAAGAAGAAGAATAAGAAGTTCTCTCATTCTCTTGGAACCCAGAAACATTTTAGGAGTTTAAATGTTTTTAATGACTTGGAATGTTTTTTTATTTTCATGGCATTAAAATTTTGATTAAAATGAGAAGAATAATATAAATACTTTTTTTTGTACACCCTCTCTTCTCGCACGAACATACTCTAGTGTTTATTTTTGACAACTCTATTTCTTATTAATGTTTAAGTTTGAGTTGCTGATCTCCATTAAGTACATATACATAGATTGCCTGCCAAGGGCAATATTTTTCAAAATTGACTCTCTGGAGCAGTTCTAGTACGTACTCTCTCCTCCACTGATTCTTTAGGTACGTTCAGGCGTAGCAATCTTTAATCGGAGAATGTATACGTGTATGTTTCTCTCATCGATTAATGGATTGTGGATCATAAAATAGGTAACTATACTTAGAAATTTTTTGTTAGTTTCTCCACTTAATAAAAACTCTTTTTTTTATCATAATTTATATAGCTCTCTCTTTCTCTAGCTAAATGGACTTAGTACCGGCAATGCATATACCTATACCTATACTAATTTTAGCCTTCGATTTAATATAAAAGAAATCGCTATAAATTATACACTTCCTCTAACTACAAGAAATGTAATCTCTTTTCTAAATAAATATAAAATTCGCTCCTTCGAAACTTCACACACTGGAGTGATAGACTGTGATTTCACTTCACTTTAATTCTCCATTGCGCCAACGGTGTCACATCTAAACACGTCTGCCATGTCTTTATAAATACATTAATGCGAAATAGACATGCTGACAATTTATGTATTATTTATAGCTACTTGAGGATACTATATGCATGTATGCATATGCATGTGTGTGTGTGTGCGTGTGCATATATGTAAGTGAGCGCAAATCATCTAGCTTATAAATGTGTATAAATAAATTGGCAAACAAATTAGATAAAAATAAATGCTATGCAAAATTTCAAATGCCATCCATCATGGCACGCTTGAGCGCAGGAGCGCATACCCAGTTCATTACGCGCTCACGGATATTTTGCAATGCAAATGCCACAAGCAAAAAAAAAAAACAAAAATTATACTAAAAGAAATCATGAAGAAAGTGTGGGAAAAGCAAATAAGGAAAACAAATCAGCAGAGAAACTCAACATAGACTAGACAGTCTAACGCAAGACGAAATAATTTTACGAGCAAACGAGGGGAGGAGGCAGAAATGACAGACAGCCGCGACGACATGTTGATGCGCTGATTGAGGGGGTGATGTAGCAGGCATATAGAAAACAACAACAACAACAACAACAGTAGCAACTACCACCAAGACAAATCACGTCTGCTGTTTTTGTAGTTGCGACCGCTGTGCAGCAATCTCATCGAGCATCGCTGAGATATCAACTACTTTGCACTTTGCCAGATACTTAACGCGCAGAAATTTACAAGTCATGCCTGCTGCAAATTGCATTGCGTACCAGAAGCGGTAGGCTGGCAGGCAGGCAGACCGGCATACAAATACTCGTATACATAGCAACATATGAATGTGGCATGCAACATACATACGAGTATATAGAAAAAATTGCAAAAATATGTTTTAATGTATGCTTATACGTATATATATTTATATAGTTTTACACACATTTTTACTTAGACATGTTGTTGTTGTTGTTGTCGCGTGTGCGCTACGATCATCAAAACTGCGCGATCGGCGAGCGCGCGCTGTGTTAGTGTGAGCGCAAAAACGGCACAACAACAACAACAACAATTTTTTTAGCGGCGGCTATAACAACACCAACACCAACAACAATAGTAACAACTTGTAATATATTTAGCCAATTTTCAACGCTTGTTGACAAAACTGTCAACAAAATAGCAACAAAATTGTGCATGACACCGAATGAGGCATCCAAATTGTGCATCCAAACACATGTGGCATGCAACGAGTGCATATACATTTGTACATACATATATGGTACATATACATATGTGTGTGTTTGTGAACGCACGCAAGCACCGTTATTTTTGTAGACACACTTCTGAACATGCGCTTTCACACACATACTCGTACATACATACATACATACATACATATATGTTTATTCGTGCTTGTATGTAAAAATGAACAAACATGTCGCAGCAATAGTAATCGCACTGTCAGACAGACCAAGTTGGGGTTGGGGCGTGGGGAGCCAAGCAGATGTGACGAATTCACAGTTTTGCCGCAATGAAAAATTGTTGCAACTGCCCCATACACTATGCTCATACTCGTACATACATACATACGAGTATGTGATATGCTTGCTTGTTTATCTCTTTGTTGCTCTCCATACGTGCAACTCAATAGCTGCAACTGGCAGCAGACAGAAAGCAGGCAGCAGACACCAAACAGGATGAGTTAGCGACATTTTGTTATGCATCAACGATGTTGCCGCTGCTTGGTTAAGTGAAAAATTTTCTCGTATTGCCTTTGCTATTTTCGAAAACGGTGCAATTAAAAGATTTTTATTTCCACGCGTAAAGTAGTCATCGACGCATTTTGGGGTGCTGCTGGGTGGCTGGATGGCTAGGGAGCTCGTGGGCTCGCGGTTTGGCAGGCTCACAGGCTGTTGAGTATTTAAAGACTGTGAAGTGATTTACATTTTTTTGTCGCTATTATTGTTGTTGTTGTTTTTGGTTTTATTTTGTGTTGCTTTTTTTTGTGCTGTTGAATACAGGAAATGGGCCATAACTTAGCGTGTGGTACTGCGAAAGAGGGAGAACATTTCGAAATAGTCCACGCAAATTTTTCATATTTTTTTGGAGAAAATTGACATTACAAACATATTTTAATTAAATAAAAAACTTGTTATTTAGTTTATTTATAAACAAACAAAAAAATAGACTAAGACAAAGAAAGGAAGAGCAAGAGAATTTTGACTCACTAAATAAATAATTACTAAGCCACTACACTAGGATGAGAACGAGAGAGCGAGGTTAGATTGAGAGCTAGATTAAGTTAGGTTAAGTTTAGTTGGTTGATCTTAGGAAGATCTTATATAAACGCATTAGGTTAGTGAGAAGAGGAAAATGAGCAAAATGATAAAAAAGAACAGAGAAGAGATAGAAGAAATACCTAAGAGAGAAGAAAAAAGAGAAAGAAGAAAAAAGAGAGAGAAGAAAAAAGAAAGAATTTAGAAAGAGAAGAGTGGAGATGGAGGAAAGAAGAGAGAAGAAAAAAGAGAGAAGAAAAGAGAGAGAAGAAAAAAGAGAGAGAAGAAAAAAGAGAGAGAAGAAAAGAGAGAGAAGAAAAAAAAAAGAATATAGAAAGAGAAGAGAGAGAGAGCGAAACAGGCGTTCGCTGTTTTCTCAAAGCACTTTTAACAGCAGAGAGCGAGAGCGAGAGAGGGAGTGAGCGAGCATCGGTTTTTGTCCTTCACTTCTTGACTGTAACTTTTGATGTAATTAGAAACTAACTGTGGTTGATATACATTAAATTTTATGTTTCGAGAAAGCACTTAAGCGCTTCTTAATTCCATAATTGCGGAAGACAAGGAGTGAGTGGGACATTATACAACCCGTTTGCTAGTTTTGAGTATATGTATGGGAGTTTCAGCTCTACTACTACTACTTGGGTAAGCCGAGGTCGAAAAAACAGATTATTTCATATTATTTAGTGAAAGTCAGGGAGCTGTAATATGTCTTAAGCTTAGCCCGATTGTATTTTATAGCAAGTATCGACTTTTTTTTAAATTTAGTGGGAGATTTCAGATGTGCTTCTCATAAAAAAATGTAAAAATCTTTAGCAGGAAGAAAGAATATTGCTGTGTGCTATGAGACGAGCAGTTGTGGGTTCTTAGAGCGACCCAAGCTTTAATATATGGACTCAAAAAAAAGTAAGGAAGAAAAGTGTTTCCAAATACGACTTCTGCTCGGCGATAAATGACTGTATCGCCGAGATAAAAACTAAAGTTTGGAAAAAAAACCATCTGACGTGAGGTGACGATTAAAAATGGCGCTCGATTTAAAGAAAACTCGAGACTTAAGAAAATAAATAATAAAGTCTAAAGGTTTGTAAGATGATGATGAATTCTAAGCGATGCTGATATCTGACATCGAGTATCGAAATTCCTTACATACTCAAAATTTTTGAAAAAATTTTCCCTCGATCTAAAAATTTTCCCAACCTCATTAAATCAACGAAAACCAACATAGTAATTACATTATTTTATAACATTTCTTTTTTTTTGTTTAATTTTATTGAATTTTCGCCATTGCCTTCACATCGCTCATACGCCATGGTGTCGGCCAACGAAACACCCAATAAAATTGTTAAATAAACAGCTAAATTAAACCACTTTACTTTTCATTTTGGGCGAAAAATTGAGATAAATTTAAAATAATTTTCGCAAAAAGTCCAACACAAACAAATTATTTGCGTACAAATATGTATAATCTACAAAACTAATTTCTCTATTTTGATTATTTATTATTAGACAGCAGCGAAAAGTGGCAGCGGTGGCAGTAGCGGCAAAGCGGTCAATATGGGTGTACGACACAATTTACTGAATACTGAACTATGCTAGTTGCTCTAGCGAATAATGGACGAAAATAAATGAATTTACGTGAAAACATACTCGTATACCATACATTCATATGCACAATACATACTTACACGTATAAATATCGGCAAATCTAGTGAATGCAATGAAATGAATATTGCGTTTGGCTTTAGCACAGCGGCAATTGTTGTAGCAGCGCCTACAGGCGTCGGTGGTAATTTTGAATTATACAACAGCGAATGTGCTTGCCACATGCTGAGTGTGCGAAGTGGCGAGGGCGCGATTTAGAGGCGAATTTTATTACAAATAAATAAATAGCCTGTGCGGCTGTGTGGCTGTCAAAAATCAGCAGCCACAAAATACTCAGACTAGCGTATGATAAATAAATATACACACAGGTACTAGGCAAGTAGCACAGAAGCGCATACATACAATTTATATGTAAGTGCAGCGGTGTAGTGTGTGCGCCGTGCACCTACAATTATAAAAGCAGCTACCTTTGAACACATACCAACATAGTAGTAACAGTGTATGTGAGTTTTGGCGCTGCTAAAATAATTTTCAAATTTATCATTTTCAATAATTGCTTCAATTAGATGTGCACTGATATGAGTGTCAAACGTGCATACAGGGGCTGGAATCAAATGAACTAGTTGAAAATAATTTCGAACAAGAATGCGCAAGGTACTAGTTGAGTAACTAGTCAGTCAAGTCATTTTTCATACAACCGAATAGTGAATCAAATACGGAAATTTGACTTAAAAATAGTTATAGCTACATTTTTGCCAGGACTGTACTACTCTTTTACTAGTTCAAAATGCACTAATATGTCACTAGTTAATTTTTGAGCCAAAATATTATTTTAATTTAGAGTTTTCATACAAAATGATGATTGCCGCGTTTTTGACAGGATTTGACTAGTCTTATATTGTTTCAAAATAGACTAGTATAACACCACTTCAATTTCTGACTGAAATAATATCTAATTTACAGATTTGATAACAAATAGCGTTTGCCAGATTTTTTATAGGGTTTTACTAGACTAATGCTAGTCTAAAATAGCCGCATATGCTACCAGTTCAATTTTAACACGAAGTCAGATTTTCAAGAAAATACAGAAACACAGATTTTTTTTTGGTGGAAAAGTACTAGTCTTACATTGGTTCGAAATGAACTAATATGCTACAAGCTCAATTTTGATCCACAAGAACTATTTTAATTATTTTTAAAAGTATTGAACCAAAAAAAAAAAAAATAATAAACTTATTATAGTTTTCTTATAATAAGATATTCTTTGGACTAGTTCTCAGCTGGCACAAGCATTAGCATAATCTTTTTTTGTACGCCAGTTTGATATTTCACTGCAAAGTATGCACATCTACACACATTTATTTGCAATGCTGTGTATTTAAGCCCAAAGAATTTTTCCAAAAATAAATTTTCACATACTAAAGCAATCATGCGTATCAACCTTATTCGATTTTTCGACTGAATTTCCAATTTATACTCGAAAATATGCGAAATAAATTTAGCATTTGGAGGCTTCTGTAGATAGTATTTGTTTGTGTTTTTGCATTGTCAGTCGAAGTGAAATCATTACCAATGTTTTTATTCGTAATTGAAATTACGTATCTTTTATAAAATATTTATTTTACATATTCAACCTTTTTGTGTTGGCACATGTGTCTGCTTTTGATTTTCGCACTTAATATTATTTGAGTTAACCTGCACACAAGGACCGCAATCACTAGATTTTTCCAAATAATTACTGTAATAATAAACATTTATTTAATTTAATATGAAAGCTAAAATAAAAAAATAAAAAATTATAATTAAATAAAGAAAATAAAATAAAATAATATAAAATGAAATAAATTAAATAATATAATTAAAATAAAATAAAATAAAATAAAATAAAATAATGTAATTAAAATAAAATAAAAGAAAATAAAATAAAATAAAATAAAATAAAATAAAATAAAATAAAATAAAATAAAATAAAATAAAATAAAATAAAATAAAATAAAATAAAATAAAATAAAATAAAATAAAATAAAATAAAATAAAATAAAATAAAATAAAATAAAATAAAATAAAATAAAATAAAATAAAATAAAATAAAATAAAATCAAATGAAATAAAATAAAATAAAATAAAATAAAATAAAATACAATAAAATAAAATGAAATAAAAAAAAATAAAAATAAAATAAAATAAAATGAAATAAAATAAAATAAAGGAATTCAATATAAAATTAAAAAAAAAACAAAAAAATAAAAATAAAGTAGTGTAAAATAAAATAAAATAGAAAAAATAAAATAAAGTAAAATAAAGTAAAATAAAATAAAATAAAATAAAATAAAATAAAATAAAATAAAATAATATAAAATGAAATAAAATAAAATAAAATAAAATAAAATAACATAAAATTAAATAAAATAAAATAAAATAAAATAAAATAAAATAAAATAAAATAAAATAAAATAAAATAAAATAAAATAAAATAAAATAAAATAAAATAAAATAAAATAAAATAAAATAAAATATACCAAAATAAAAAAAAATAACATAAAATAAAACAAAATAAAACAAAATAAAATAAAATAAAATTAAATAAAATAATATAAAATAAAATAAAAAAATAAAATTAAATAAAATAATATAGAACAAAATAAAAAAAAAAATAAAATAAAATAAAATAAAATAAAAAAATAAAATAAAGTAAAATAAAATAAAATAAAATAAAATAAAATAAAATAAAATAAAATAAAATAAAATAAAATAAAATAAAATTAAATAAAATAAAATAAAATAAAATAAAATAAAATAAAATAAAATAAAATAAAATAAAATAAAATAATATAAAATAAAATAAAATAAAATAAAATAAAATAAAATAAAATAAAATAAAATAAAATAAAATAAAATAAAATAAAATAAAATAAAATAAAATAAAATAAAATAAAATAAAATAAAATAAAATAAAATAAAATAAAATAAAATAAAATAAAATAAAATAAAATAAAATAAAATAAAATAAAATAAAATAAAATAAAATAAAATATAATAAAATAAAATAAAATAAAGGAATATAAAATAAAATTAAAATAAATAAAAAAAAATTAAATAAAAAAAATAAAATAAAATAAAATAAAATAAGGAAAATAATATAAATTTAAGTTGAATTAAAAAAATTAAAATAACTTAATTTAAACTATATAAAGACATTTAAATACAATTATTTAAAACAAACTAATTGCTTTGAAAAAAATTTAATAACCTGAAAAATAATAAAACAAAATAGTCGCTAATTTAATGTCACACAAAATTATTTTGTTACCAAAAAATCGAGAGGATAATTTTCCAAAAATATAATATTTAATTCAATTACATCAAGCGAAATATTTGATATTTTCGCTTAAGCTGATTTCAATATTATTTTTAATTTGATTTTAAAACTTCATAAGCGTACATTGCACCTAACGTATAGGTAAGTAAACACGTCTAAATAATTTTTTTTGCAACAAATGCCAGGAGCAATAATTTACATAAAACACACAAATACACTTATATACATACACCTGTACGCATATATTCATACTAATAATTTTGTTAATTTCGCACAAATGATTGCAAATTTATATGATAAATATGTAAGGCGTGTGTGCATGTCAAGTGTGTGTGTTTGCGCTTTCCAAATTTATATTATTAATTTTCTAATAAATTTTCGACAAATCGCAAAATGTCAAAACCGCATAAATCGCATGTGGTGTGAGGCAGCAGACGTGCGCATAAATGGATGGACAGCAGACAGAGGGAGAGAGGGTGACCCGGCTTCGATGGCATACGCGTAGTAAACGATTGGTGGACAGCCAACGTGATGTTATAATTTATAAACTAATTTTCACGCCGCGGCTCAGAGAAGAAACTATTTTATACATACTCGTATTTATGTATGTCTGTGCGCTCATATGTACATGTGTGTGTAAGTAGAAGGTGTTGGCATAGCCAGCGCATATGTATATTTGCAATTTTAGGTCTTTATCTACATACACATGTTTGTTGGTATGTATTTAAATAATTATATTTATCGTTTCATCTATTCGCCGCTGCAACAATAAAACAAGAACAACAACTGCTGTCAAGCAATTGCATTTAGATTTAATTTTTGAATTTTGTACTCTCGTTATCGCAACGGTGGCATCTGTGACAGAGTGATTTGTGTGTGTGTGTGTGTGTGTGTGTGGGAAGTACATACAGATGTGGCACATAAATATTTACACACACTTGTATAGCTATGCACTGGCATGTGTCTAAGCAATTTTTGGAGGGATGCCACATTTTCGAAGGTTCAGATCACCCAACAATCTCGGTCCAAGATTTACTTAAATTAATTCATTTCGTTCTCTGCGGCAGAGTTAAATAGGGATTATATGTCCATTAACCCACCGGAAGCGGCTTAGTATAAGCTGTAGGTCCCTTCATTTTTTGGAAGAACTTCAAGATGTACCTATAAGTAAACTTACGTAAGATAGCTCTTACTCTGATTTATCGTTTGATCTAACATTTGCTGGACTGCCGTAGTAATTTTTCGGTTTAAGGTAAAAAAACCCGTATCAAAAAATATGGCAACCCTTATCTATAATATTTCTTAATTCAAACTTTAAAAATACCCTCCACATGATGAATATGGTACTAGCATTTTTTAATTAAAAAATATTTGGCAACCCTACACCACTGTTTGTTTACTGAGTGCTAGAACATTTTATGTTAAGCTTAAAAGCTCTATTTTTGAATTTATATGTGACAACAATACTCTAAATGTGCTTACGCATCATGTTGACAAAATATTTTATGCAAAATAAGTGGCAACCCTATTCAAAAAAATATTTTAAATATAGTTTTTTAAAATATTTCTATTTAATAGCCATTAAACGGTTTTTATTTAAGTAATAAAAAAAATAATGGAAAAGGTGGCAACCCTACCCAAAAGTTTTTGCGATTATTTTTCTTTATAGATTACCTTAAAAATCATGGCGGTGTTTAAATTAAAAAAAAAATTTATTTATTCACAGAAGCAAGCGAGGCTTTAAAGCTTTTTACCCAGCACGAATTATGACACTTGAACTCCCAAAAACTTCCCCAAACTTGGAAATATAACAAAATTTGGATATACCTATATATATCGTACCGTCGGCTCTACAACCCCTGTGCTCAACGCTCTCTCACACACAGTTCAAAAAGTGAATGCTACGAGCTTAGTTGCCACTATTGCTGACAATTGTGGTTATTGGCGTGTTGTTGTTTCAGTTTTTGTTTGTTGCTGCTTTTGCCACTGATGCCTCTACTTAGCTGTCTACCATATATATATTTATTTATATATATATATATATATATATTTAGAGTCTTTTGGTTATTTTTGGCAGGTGGCAGCGATGTTGTTGCTGTTGTTGTTGTTGTGCGCTTCAAAATGAAAATGCGTCAATTTTTCAGATGCAAAATTACTCGCTAAATAATTTGTGAACAGGCTGAAAAGCAAACTGGCACATTGACAACAACAAAACCAACAAGAGCAGCAACAATAAGAACAACAAAACTAGCGAGAAACTATGTATAATTTTGTTGTTTTAGCTCTAGTGGCACAGCAGGCGGGAGTATGCGGGCGTGGGAAGCAGTGAAAAGTCGGTGAAAAGAACTCAGCTGCAGCTGTTGTAAGCATATAAATGAATATTTATATATATGCACGTATATATGTATGTATGGACAAAAATTTATACGTGCCAATGGCGCAGTTGGTTCAACGCGTCGTATACGTAATATTATTAAATGATTTTTAGCAAAATTTCCATATATTGTAGTTTATTTGTTGTATGTATACGTATACACACACATATATATAGGAATGTATATACTCGTATGTATGCATGTATTTATGTATGTATGTATATTGCAATTATTTCCTCTTGATAGTATTAGTGAGTATTGATGTTGATGTGGGCGTGTTGTATTGTTGTTTTTACTGTAGCTTATTTGCTGCAACAAACACACAAACACACAAACACACAAACACACACATACGTTACACACACTCGTACATCCACTATCGTCGCATTGCAGGTGCGAATTGCTGACGTTGGTTGTCGGCTGTTGGCTGTTGGCTGTTGGTTGCCACAGCGGAATATTTGATTTAGTTGCCACATTGCACACATGCACAAACACATGTTTACAACGCCTACACAATCGCGCTCAACATACACCTACTCCTCATTCACCTGCGTACGTTCCCTGTTTCGTTCGCCCATTGCGCCTTCTTTCCTTGTGTGAGTGGGTTAATCGAAAACTGAGTGAAATTGCTATGACAAGTGGGCGATTGCTGGCGGCGGTGCTAAACTGATTTAGTTTGGAATTCTATGATTTTCATGTTAGACATTTTGCGAGTATTTTTTTATTGTTGCTATTGTTGTTGTAATAAATACGAAATTTTGCGCGCTTAATAATAGCTTCAACTGCCGAGCAGAGCGTACGTATATTTAAAGTTTAAATCCACACCTACAATATATATGTACATATATACATCTTCACATTTGCATTCACATGTGCATGTGTATGTATGTTTGCATGTGTTTGTATGCATAATATTTTCACGCATCACCAACACAATCAAAAATTTCTAGTTATTTTCAGTGTAAACGTTCAACTTTGCTTTAAATTTTTGAAGTTATGCGAAAATACATACATACATACATACATACATGGAGATTGTGGTCAAATGAATTAATGAATATTTTGCACGCGACAAAATTAAACGTCATTCGCTTTTGCATTGTTTATGCCACCAAAAATTGGGTAGGTATGAAATGGAGGAACGATGAAAAGTGTAGAATTTTGGCGTCAGAAATTACAAATGTCACCGAAGAGCGATAAGTTGGGTAGAGAGAGAACGTGAAAATCAGAAAAAATTTCCATTCATTCATTCAAACAGTCATTCTGCCTTTTGTGATGTTGGGCGCCAATTGGAAATACCAAATGCAGCCAGTTCCTTATCTACCTGGTCTTTCCAACGAAGTGGGGGTCTTCCTCTTTCTCTTCTTCCACCGGCTATACAGCATCGACAATATTCAAAGCTGGAGTATTCGTATCCATCCCGACCACATGGTCTAACCAGCGTAGCCGCTGCTTCTAGATTCGCTGAACTCTGTCAATATCATCGTATAGCTCGTTCCATCGTTTGCGATATTCGCCGTTACCAACTCGAAGAGAGCCATAAATCTTACGCAAAACTTTTCTCTCGAAAACTCCTAACGCCGACTCATCAGATGTTTTCATCATCCATGCTTCCGCACCATAAAGCAGGACGGGAACGATGAGAGACTTCTGCCAACGCACAAAACTCTTCTCCTTAACCCTCCTGAGGCCAACTCAACAGATGTCGTCTTCGTTCACGTTAATGCACCATACAGCAAGACGATAATTATGAGCGATTTTGTGGTGTTTGGTATTGGTTCGTCAAGAGAGGGTTTTATTTATCATTTGCCTACTAAGTGCAGAGTGGCACCTGCTAGCAAAAATGATACTGCGTTGGACTTTAATGCCGATAATGCTGTTGGTGGCAATTCTGGGCCCCTCGAAGTTATGGCTGTCAAGAGTGACGTGGGAGCCAAGCCGTACATGCGCCGACTCTACTAAATTGAAGAAATCGCATGATAAAGAGTCCCGATGTCTGAAACTTCGTTTAAACTAAATAGCTCAGAGAGATCCTTCTTTCCTTTAAACAACCGCATAAGTTTTGCGGCGTAAAAGCAGCTCCTCCTCATACCGTCGAAGGCTGCTTTAAAATCGACGAAAAGGTGGTGTGTTTCGATTCTTTTCTCACGGGTCTTTTCCAAGATTTGGCGCATGGTGAATATCTGGTCAAAGGTTGACTTACCGGGTCTAAGGCTACACTAATAAGGTCCAATCAGCTTGTCAACGGTGGACTTTATTCTTTCACACAATACGCTTGATAGGACCTTATATGCGATATTAAGAAGGCTTATTCCACGGTAATTGGCGCAGACTGTGGGATCGCCTTTTTTGTGGATTGGACAGAGCACACTTAGGTTCCAATCAGCAGGCATGCTTTCATCCGATCTTATTCTGCAAAGTAACTGATGCATGCACCTGATCAATTCTTCACCGCCGTATTTGAATAATTCGGCCGATAATCCATCGGTCCGTGCCGCTTTATTGTTTTTTAAGCGGACGATTGCTATTCGGACTTCTTCATAGTCGGGTAGCGGAACAACTTTTCCATCGTTATCAATTGGAGTTTCGGGTTCACCATCTCCGCTGGAGAAGTGCTCCCTCCATAAATCGAGTATACTCTGGGCATCTGTCACTAGCCCACCTCACTGGGTCCTACAAGAGTTTGCTCCGGTCTTGAAACCTTCTGTAAGTCGCCGTATCTTTTCGTAGAATTTTCGAGCGTTACCTTGGTTGGCCAGCTTCTCAAGCTCCTCGTACTCCCGCATCTTGGCCTCTTTTTTTTTTGTCTGCAGACGCGGTATCTATCCCACCCCGCACTTGGTGTGGTCGATCGCAAGGTTGCGAGGTAGGCAGTCTGTTTTCTCGCCACTGCGACACGGTAGTCCTCATCGTACCAGCTGTTTTTGCGACCTTTCCGTTTCGTTTGCAGCTGTACGAAGGGAGTTTGCAATGCCGTCGAGTAGAAAAACGTTCGGCTGCATGTTTTGTTTGCAGCATTTCTTTGTGTTTGTTGAAGGTCGTTCTTTGCTGCACGTAACCTTGCTGCTACAAGATAGTGGTCCGAGTCGAAGTTGGGTTCTCATACGCACGTCAATAACTCTGGAGCCATGTAGTTCGTCTATCACAACAACCGGATAAGTCGATCAGCCTCAACCCATTTGAGGAACATTGGGCAAAATACGGAAAGACAAAGCAACGTCAGGCTCGGCTGTTGGGCTGGTACGAGCATGCTTTTAAAGACACATCACATTTGTTGCAACATATGGAAGGTCTTTTATCTTATAACCCATTATCTTGTCATGTCCGGGAAATTTCTTTTTCTCAATGCCTCAGGTGATAATTTCTCTAAGTAATTAAAATCCAATTATAAAAAAAATTTCATTTGGATCTTAGAATCGAAAATCGAATACTGGAAGAGAATCGGATCCGAAATTAGCTGCAACCACATAAGAAAGATGCGTGACAGGTGAGAAACCCTTTTCTTGGTCGCTTCCAGCCCACTCAAGATTGTAAGCTTTCGTTGGAGGACCGCAAAAGACGCCACTTTTAAAATATTCAACTATGCGCCACAAAGAGTAGCTGGAAGTCAATAATAAAGATTCCAATGACTTTTGAAAATTTAAAACAAAAAAAAAAAAAAATAAATAAATGAAAAATCAAAAAAAAAAAATTAAAATTCTCACATTAAAAATTATTAAATAATTATTCTGAAAATAATAAATGATGTCAAAATTGTATATCTCAAATCAAAAAATTTAATGCCAAGTATTGCGCAAACCATCTGTAGCCTCAGCTTCTCACACCAATGAACTGTGCAACATGTCGCTAGCAACATATATACATATGTTTATGTGTGTATATAATTGGCGCTTTGTAACCACTGTAGCGATGAAGTGATTTCCGGCCGATCTCTTCAACCAATTCGTGGTGTGTGTCTAGATGAATATCGAACAAAATGGAGAGACCTACAGTTTATGCCAGGGCACCTCCGAGCGGGTGTTGGATTTTTGTGAGGTCACTTTTATTTTCATATCAAAAATATACTCGAGGGCGACCGCAACTCTTTAATTTGGCTGTTGATCGGATCAGAACTCGAACACTGGCCTGTCAGGTGTTAGTATGCACTGCTAGCTACTCGTTTATTGCGGCCACCCGTCACGTAGCTTGAACAAAACACATCTTCTTCTTCTTCTTCTTCTTCTTCTTATTTTTCCTCTTCGCCGCTGACTGATTACCGATTACTGCTTACTCGTTTGGTGTTCTTGGCTTTTTGTACTTTTGTTGTTTGTTGTTGGCATTATTTGTAATGTTGTCAGTGGCATTGTCATTTAAGTGGGCGCAGTTACAATAAAAACAACAACAATAGCGAAGCTAACAATACACTTGTGTATCAGTAATCACCACAACAACAAAAACAACAACAAAAACAAAAACAACAATAAAAACAAAAACAACAACAACAAACATAGTGACGCATAATTTACAATTATTTCAAGGACGATGCGACGAAGATGGTGTTGGTGTTGTTCTTGGTGTTGCTGTTGCTGTTGTTGTTCGTTCGCTGCCGGCGATGTCAGCCGAAGATGTCAAGCCAAGTGTTAAAGCGCTTAAAATTCACATGAATGTAAAAATAAAAAAAAATCGCTAAAAAATGCAAACAAAATCAACAAATAAATGTCAAGAATCACAACAATAACAACAACAAACAAATAACAAAAGAATCCCAACTGCAGCCCGTTTTTTTGTAGCCAAATGTCGACTGCTGCCGTTAAGACGTGCCAGAAATATTTAATACAAATGCGTTGTACTTGTCTACCACAACAACAACAACAACAACCACACGCTTTGCTGATAATATTAAGCATATAGTACAATAACAACAACAGCAGCAACAGCAACAGAACAACATCAGGAGCAATAACATTGGCGGCCGGGTGATTTTAAGTGAAAAATTGCAATTTTAACGCCCGCGCGCGCATTCAAGCTGAGCCGAACGTGTGCTACGTGTGAGCAGGCAGTCGCACAGCCACACAACCACACAGCCATACAGCCGCCTGGTAGCCACACCATAGAGCCGCAGCCTAGCCAACGCGTAGCCACCACATTGGCAGCCAGGCGAACAACGAGCAGACGCGCTGATGCGACTAATATGCAAAGTGGCTAAGGCAACACGGACGCTCATTATACATACTTAACTATAGATATATAAAGACATGCAAAAGTGTACATACACACATATACATTTGTACTTGTAGTTAAAAAATACATATGTACATATACACATACATAGTAGTAGTAAGACGTATACGCGTTGCGCGAAGTTTGTCCGCCTCGTTGGGTGTCGCCGTCTTAGAGTGGACAAACAGGCGGGCAGACAGACAAATGGGCAGACGTGCCTAGAGACAGCGAGCGACAAAGCCTTTCAGAAGCACACAACCAGACACGCTGTCACGCAGACATGTAAATACAGATGCGCGCGGACGGAGAGACGCGCCAACAGCGTACGCTTAGGCGCTCACAATTCAACGTCAAGGCATGTCGCCAGTGCAACAACGCATCCGTTCGCTGAAGTGGTGGGTAGCTGAGGCGCGTCCCAGTTGGCGTCGGTGTTGAGCGCTGCGCTGTGTGTCTGTGTGTGTGTTTGTGTGTGGTTGTCGCTGTTGCTGCAGCAATTGACCGTGATGAAGGTGAACCGGATGGTTTTAATTCTCTTTCATTTCTACACAACAACAAAAAAGAACAAGAACAATGAAAGAGTAAATTTAAAAATGATTTCAATTTCATTTTTGTCGCATTTGCCGCCATACACTCGTACGCATGACTGTGTGTGTGTATATGCTTTTATGTGCATCTTATTGCTGGTGTCCTTTTCGTTTCGGTCGTCGGTCGTCTGCCGTCTGTCATTGTCTTCGATTTACTTATGATGTTTATTTATTTATTTTTTCCTATTTCATTTTATTTTTAATTCTTGTCTTGTCTTGTTTTGCTCTACTGCTCCTGTGATTAAAATAGCGCCGCCAAGTTGTTCTGTCAAAGATATGCGTCCGAAACCGTAGTTGTTGGCGCGCAGCCACGCAGTTGCCTTGGGAAAAAAGGAGACAAAAAATGTAAGATACGAAAAATGAAAAAGTCCAGAAATAAGAAAAACATTAACAAGAAATGCGGAGACCAGTTGCGAAGAGCAGCAGAGATTTTAATAATTAATTTTAATTTTATTTTGAATGGAGTACTCTCTCCAGGCTCTTAATGGCTCACTTTGATATAATTACTTTAGGGTGATTTGACAAACCGTCTTTTCATTCCACAACTTATTTAGAACTAACTCTCTTGGGGTGGCAAATAAGCTGTGCACATTGTGCTGATTCATCTCCACCACTGATGATCCTGCCTCACCAATTAACTTCAAACACATCCAACGAAGTGCAGCGCAGCGAAGGAAACCTTCATTTGATTCACTTTTTTAAGGAGTTTTTTTTTTACTCAGAAGTGCGCTGAACCAGTTTTGAAAGTTTTCTTCCAAAATTTAAACGTTTTTTCGCTTCATAAAGAACTATAAGAGAGTGAGCCGTATAGCAGATGCAGTTTCATTTCCAGTAGTCTAGATTGTTTTGGGGATAGTTGTACATACATAAATGTATGTTATCCATAGTAGTCTTATCTTTGTGCCTTTCAAACGAGAGCAATGCCAGACACCGTATCGAGTCTCGACCAACCTCAGTCAAATTGTAGAGTAAATTCCATTTTCCACTCGTGTTTCAAAGAGTTTCCATCACTCATAGAAGGAATTTTTGCTACAGTGTACTCTTTCACATGGAGCCGTCTATATTGACTTCCGGTAGGTTGGAAGAGTCTACACAGTTATCTGTCATTTATAGAAGGGCGTAAAAAAAATTTATTTTTCCCCCTCTCTCAGTGGTATTGCGTGCCGGTATGTTTTTTCATTCGATAGCAACTCCGTTTTCGCGTATTAATTGGTCTTTAAATAGAGAATAAATCCAATCGGCATGACATTGCGCACCCAAGCACCAAGTGTAAGCCGTAAGAGACTTAGAGAACCAGCTGAATGAATATAAGAAACTCTTTCAAATTAGAGAAGGCAGAGAACATACGGATCGGTACCGCTGAAGTCCAAGCTCCACATGGTGATGGACCAAAACTGATCAAGCTGTGACGCCTCCAGGATTCCTGGCAAGGTAAAACTTGTCCTATTCATTAAGAGAATAGACCCCCGGCAACTATTGTTCCCTGGCGACTCACAAACAGGAAACTGCTCAGGAAGACAAATATCTTTGTTCATTCTCTTAGGGTAGTATACTGGATCTATGTACATACATAAGCAGAGTCAAACTTATCATGTAGTGCTCGTATGGTAAAGGTCGCTAAAAAAAGTAATTTAGCTAAGTTAATCATTCAACGCGTGACTCTCATCAGCATCTTCACTGTAATCCCTTCACCCGGGGGTTGGATTACTTGATTTCTTTATGGAGATGTTGTAGCTTAACGAAAAGTTTAATCTGAGAGTCTTCGACCGATAACTCGCCATCGTCGTGGTGCTTAACTTTCCTGTTCAATACAAGCCGGAACTGGTTTCTAACAAGATTCAGGGGGTGATTTCTACTGTACAGGCCAAAATTTAGACAAATATTCAATGGGCTATTTTGGCCTTAAGTTAACTGATTTTGAGCTCCAAAATTATCATCACTGTCTGTGATGACTGATGACGTCACTGTAGCTCTGGTGAAGTCTAAAATTGACGAAGTCCCACGATTGACACAAGAAATGATTGCTAATGAATTGTGCTTGAATGTCATGGCTGCATTGCGAATATTAAGTAATCATCCGGAATACATGAAGGAATCAGCCCGATGCCCAAAAAGAGGCTCCAATGCATTTTGCTCATTTTTTCCTAAACAAATGCGAAAATGATCAGTCAAGCAACTTTAGTATAGTCATTACTAATGACGAATCTTGGTTCTATAAGTACGATCCAGAAGCAAAAACAGCAGTCCATGGCATGGAGCCCAACAGGAGTAAACTCACTCGTAAAATCTAAGCCACAAAAATCAGCAGCGAAAGTAATGATGTCAGTTGACTTCACACGATCTAAAATCGCAGCTGCTATTCCACTGGAAAAGGGTCAGATGGTGACTGCAAAATGGTACCACGAAGAGTGCTTAACAAAAGTTTCCAAAAATTTGTTGAAAAATAGGAAGAAAGAGGACTTGTGGCGCTACATCACGACAACGCGCCATCACACACTGCTGAAATAACGACTAATTTTCGATCTCTGGGATCGAAGAAATATATAGCACCTTGTGATTTCTGGTTATTCCTAAATATTAAAACCATTTAAAAGAAAAGGTCTTTAATAGCAACGAGAAGAACTTAATAAGCTTAAAAAGCAATATTTTGAAGTCTGCTTTCAGAAGTGGATCTACAGGGTTAAGAAATGCATTGAAATCAATAGCGATTATGTAGAGAAGATAAAAAAGGACTAATATTATGAATAAATACAAAAATAATTTTTTTCTGGTGAGCTTGCTGGACTTTTGTTAATCACCTCGTATATAATCATCTGTGTATTTTATTGCGAGCTGTACTGCGTTTGAAAAGTTAAGACTGATCGTGGGCACTTACCAACCCCCGGATTAACTAATCGAAGAGTAGTCTAGCATTCAGGATGTTTTCGCTGTATATTTGTAGCCCGCTCTTGGGAACAGTCAGTTCTAACTAACTTAACCTAGTTTAAGGCCTGCATACTGCAGTTGGTTTAGCAATTACTTTTACAAAATAAAATAGCTTTTATTCCACGTATTTTCCGAAAGAAAGGATATAAAAAATTAGTATAAATTCATCTGAAATTCATTTCTGCCTCTCAAGACAACTCTTCGGAAGCAGCTCCATGGAAATTCCCATTTTCTCGCTCTGAAGCCTGCGAAGAATACAAGATAAATGCTGTAGGATTGAAAACAATTTCTTAACCTTGCCTGGGGAAAAAATTGTGAAATTGAAATTTATTATTCATTTTTTTTTTCAGATACACATTTTCTCTAAATTATAAACCTTTCTTTCGCCAACTTCATAGCTTTTTGTTGTTTGTTTTTTACTGTCATTTGCTTATTGGTTTATTTAAACACGCCACCCAAATTGACAGTTCTGGGGAAATGACTTATTCGTCTTCAAAGAATTCCAGCGAATGTGCAGACTCCAAAATTAAGCGAGAATGTATGTTTGTACGCATACACATAATCGCAAAAAAGCGACAGAGGAGTAACAAACAAAAAAGTGTGGACGTTTTTTATTAATATATATGTATGTATGCATACAAATATATGCAATAAAAAAATGAAATATATTTGAAAAATGCATACCAAAGAGACCATTTGAACACTTGTATGTTTGTGTATGTACTTGAGCCGCCGCCAAAGGTCTTAATATGCATTTCTACGGCGTCTCTTTTAATATTTCATAATTCACAACATTTTTTTTTTTTTTTCAAATAATTTAGCCAACAAATCTCATAACAAGAAAAAACAATTTTTTTTTTTATTTTGCCTCCGAAATGTTGACACAGTATTTCTGAGAAAAAAATTCCCATAATATTCCCTGATATTCATTTAACACTGAATTCCTACAGTGAGACATCGTATGGAGGCGCTGTCAGCGTAGCTACTCAGGTTACATATGCCAATACGTACAGCGTGATGTTAAAAATATTCTCATAAAAAATCGGAAAGAAAATGATATTGGACAAAAATTAAGAGCAAACAACAGAAAAAATTAAATAAGCGAAAATAAGATTAGAAAGAAAAAGAACTGATATAAAATAAAATAAAATAAAATAAAATAAAATAAAATAAAATAAAATAAAATTAAATAAAATAAAATAAAATAAAATAAAATAAAATAAAATAAAATAAAATAAAATAAAAATAAAATAAAATAAAATAAAATAAAATAAAATAAAATAAAATAAAATAAAATAAAATAAAATAAAATAAAATAAAATAAAATAAAATAAAATAAAATAAAATAAAATAAAATAAAATAAAATAAAATAAAATAAAATAAAATAAAATAAAATAAAATAAAATAAAATAAAATAAAATAAAATTAAATAAAATTAGATAAATTAAATAAAATAAAATAAAATAAAATAAAATAAAATAAAATAAAATAAAATAAAATAAAATAAAATAAAATAAAATAAAATAAAATAAAATAAAATAAAATAAAATAAAATAAAATAAAATTAAATAAAATTAAATAAAATAAAATTAAATAAAATTAGATAAATTAAATAAAATAAAATAAAATAAAATAAAATAAAATAAAATAAAATAAAATAAAATAAAATAAAATTAAATAAAATAAAATAAAATAAAATAAAATAAAATCAAATAAAATAAAATAAAAAAAATAAAATATAATGAAATAAAATAAAATAAAATAAAAAATAAATTTTAATAAAAAAAAAATTAAATAAAATTACATAAAATAAAATAAAATAAAAGAATAAAATAAAATAAATAAATAAAGTAATTAAGGTTAATTAAGGGTAACAAATTAGGCAAAAGATAATTATGATGAAGTATAAAGAAAATAAAATAAGTAGAATCTTAAAATTAGATATCGAGATTTGTTTATATTATATTTTGTACTAATTGATTTGCTCTATTCGTGATGCCCTATTCTTGAACTCAGCTGTGGAGAAGTTTGCCACTTGATACAATTTTTAGCTGATCTAGGCTTATGAATAGGAAATTAGTATTTAAACTTAACTTTGTTGAACTCTTTAAACTTATTATTTACGGTTAATCAGCAGATTGAGGTACAAGTATGAGCTTCCGCGTTTATAAGCCAAAGCAATGGGAAACAAATTTTTCAGGTAAGTTCTTTGACCCTCATTGTTCTCTTCTCTTCATTTTGTTATTAAAATTACTTACCTCTTGTGGTTATTTTTAGCATTTTGCTAATAAAGCTTTGAGTGTTCGAGAGCAACTGACTGATTTGGCGCAAAATTAGTTTACTCACTTCATGTATGTTTGTAAGTTAATTTTTTTATGTTTATTTGTGAATTTGTATGTCTGCTTGTCGGTAATCTGACTTCGATTTGCTCTTTAGCGAGTCGTGGTTATTACAAAATTACAAGCATATAAATACATATATCATTGTGTATGTAGTTGGAAAGGTAGTTGCTATAAATACTTGTTTAAGTTATATACATATAAACTATCCATATAGACGAACATACCTACATATAGGTACATATATATGTCGCAGGTTTTTGCGATTTTGCTTCATAATTTCATCTTTTTTTTCCCTACTGATTTCTTATTCTTATTTCATTTGGTATTTATATGTTTGTTTAAAAGTGTGTGTTTGCATTCTTGTCTTTCTTGATGGTCGCGCATGCGTGCGAAACCTGATTTGAATGCGAAGCTGTGGATGTTTAATTTTTGTCTGATTTTTTATTTTATTTTATTTTGACTTTGCATTTGGTACAGCATTTTTTCTCGTCCGTTAGGTGTTACAAGAGGTATATACATTTTGTTCTCCTCACAACGGATCGTAATGGTATAAAATAAATGCAATAGATTTTCACATATCGTTCATCATTGACTTGGGCATGTTTCGACTCCAAAAAAAAAAATAAAAAATACATAAAAAAAATTGAGATGATAGATAGGTAGTTGCTGTCTGCTAGCGCGTAGAAGGTAATCTCAAATTAAAGAAAAAATTATGCCAATTCCCAAGCTGTACAAGTTTAAGAATTTTTAAAAAGAAACATAAAATCACCTATAATATCTCATTAACCCCTCGGCCAAATTTAATGAGATTTGAAACCATGTATGTACTTAAGCTAAGACAAAAAATATTTATTGATGAGACAATTAGTATATAATTCAGAAATAATCAAAGTTCTTAAGTGTTAACTCATCCGCCGTTTATGACAAATGTACCGCCACTATGTTTTTTCAACATTACCCTTCCATGATTCATACGCAGTGACCTTAATGGTTCACTATATTCCTTCGTGCCATGAACTTTTTCAACTCACTTCACATATATTTTACTCCACAGCCACATGAATACATTTTTCAATCACCCGAGCTTAGCTCTCCCCTATTTGTTGTTGTCTTTCGCACAGATTTGCCACTCACATTCACTCGCAGAACAGAATGGTTTATGCAGTTGGTTGACAGGCAGTTCGCGCTATGGAATCTGATCGTTTAGTTGTTAGTGAAGTTGTTGCTGCTGTTGTTGTTGTTATTGTTGTTACGGTTAATCTCTTTTCAGATTTTTTACACTTATTGTTGTTGTGACTTGAGCGCTGATCTTGCCACTTGATTTCTACTTGTGCTTTGTAGGCATTTTTTTGCTGCTGTTGCTGATTGTTGTTGTTATCTGCTGTTTGCTGTTTTCTTTTCTGTTGCTTTTTGTTGCTCCTGGCACAACAGAATTTACAGTTGTCATGATCGGTGAGTTTTCCTTAGTTCTAGAGAATTTCACATCTTTCGACTGGTGTTGTTGTTCTCTTTTTTTCCATTTTCTTTCTTTTTCTGCTGTTTTTTTAGCTCTCTCTTTGTTCGCACGGCCCATCATTCGCCACCACCACCAGCTTCTCCGTCATGAAGACAATTTAGATGATAATCCGAGTGTCTCAAGTCCTGCTCTTTAGTATACTCTTTTGAATATATAAGAATATCAACTGTCGCGCGCTCTCTCTCTCACACCCTCTCTCTCTCATTTTCATTTGCTCTTTGCGATCAATCATTAACATTTTTTTATATTTTTTTACCACTGTTTGGCTCTTGTTGCTACCTGCTTTGGTTGCTGTTATTGTTGCTGTTGTTATTTAGCTGTGACTGCAAATTGAAATTTTATTTGCTCAATTTGTTTGGCAAACGCGATTTTGCGGTCACCAGCACTTCAACGGAGCAGTCCCAACAAAGCGGCCAGTCATCAAACTCAAGTTGCTCAACAACAGCCCGCCAATTTCCTTGGCCAAAATGCATCTTGTAATTGTTGTTGATGTTGCTGCTGCTGCTGCTGTAGATCGTTGTGCCAACAGCCAACAAAGAACTGCACTGACAACAAGAACTCGAGCCGGCTGCTGGCTCTGTTTTTGGCTCTGTGCTGAAGCTATACAAATTGTTTGTTCTTGTTGTTGCTGTCGCTGGTATTTTGCCAGCAATTGCCTTGGTCACTTTGACCGTTGGCTTTTTTCTTGTGCTGCGTTTTCGTTTTTTTTTTTTGCAATTTTTTTTTGCAATGATTTTTTGTTGATATTGTTGTTGTTCACTATGGAGTAGCTGGTTGCGTTACATTTAAGTGGATTAAGTGTGCGCTTCCGAAGATGTAGAGATATACATATGTAAATACATACATAAAAAGACACTGGCAGCCGGCTTGGGCTGTTGTTGTTGGTGTTGGTGTTGGTGGCCTCATAAGTGTTTGCATTTGTAGCAGGCGTTGCCGGTTGCGATTTTTGCGCTTGTCATGCCTTCACGGCCGCAACCAAGAATATTTTTGTTATTCATTTTTCTTTAATTTTTTTTCTTGAATTTTCTTTAAGCTTTTTGTATTGATTTTTTTCTTAATTTTTTTTCCTGTTTTTTATTGCTTTCGCCTTGTTGGTGACCGGCTTGTGGAGCTGGAGTTGAGCGCTGATTTTTATTTTATTTTATTTTATTTTTGTTTTCATGAATTTATCTAGTTTTGACGTTCAAGTACGCAAGCCAGGTTTTGTTGTTGTTGTTTTTATTGTTGTCAGCCAACAATTTTAATTATTTCAACGCGCATGCGCAGCGTTCCGTTTTTTATTTTGCGTATACGCCACTGTATGTGTGAAAAAAATGTAAGTATGTGCATACATATGCTTGAATTCCTGTTTGTGTATATATATGTATGTGTGTGTGTGTTTACGTATGAATGTATGTGTGAGTGTGTGCGTACGCATGGAATTTAC
The DNA here is from genome assembly GCA_037013455.1 of Ceratitis rosa. Classification (NCBI taxonomy): domain Eukaryota; kingdom Metazoa; phylum Arthropoda; class Insecta; order Diptera; family Tephritidae; genus Ceratitis; species Ceratitis rosa. The sequence continues at coordinate 5,897,583 of JAWMAG010000031.1, read as the reverse complement.
ATGGAATAAACTTAAGTCGCTTAAGCTTATATATATACTCATACATATGTACACGTACACACGCACATAGTATATATATACAATACATATATAGGTATGTGCATATAATTAATTCATAACTGTACATTATTTGTTGCTGCCTACTCATTTGTATGCCAAACTCATTTGCAGCAGCAGCATGAATGCGTGCAAATATTACTGTTGTTGTTGTTGTTGTTGTTGTTAATGTTTTTGTTGTACTTAACATGATTGCCATTTTTATTACCTGCCTGCCTGACCAGCTGACTGACCCGCCGTTCGACCGGCCAGCCACTTGCGGCTTTTAGCTTTTTTATCTCTTTGTTGTTGTTCTTGGTTTTTTGTTCTTACATACGTGTATGTACAACAACAGCATCCGTTTAGTCATTAAATGTGGCATCAGCATATTTGCTTTGATAGCCTTTTCGACACCTTTGGGCAAAGCGTTTTCGCACACGCTCGGCAATGAAGCGAGCAAATTAGCAAAGCTGTAGGCGACGTGGCGGCGCGGCAGTGAGATGGTGAGATGGTGGCTGGTGAGTGCCGGTGGTTTGGCTGCAGTATGTTGCTGTGCATAAATTACAATAAATTCATCGTAAAATGCAGATATCGGTTATTAAGATTAGCACTTTATTTGCCAATAATGCATGGAGACATACAAACAGATGTACGTACATACATACACATAGGTATAAATATGATTAATAAAGCTTAGCGTCATCATTAACTTATAATTGAAAAAATTAACATCACGCCATTGTTTGCTGGTATTAAATCGAAATAAAAATTAAAATTCTTCAACTTTATATTTGGATGTAGTAGATTTAGTAGTAAATGCCGTTATGGGTGACTGATTTGAGTAAAAATATATATGTTAATTAAATGTCTTTTCAATGTTTTTGGAATCTTTAATTATTACGAGAATATTTTTCGAATAAAAAATTTGTACGAGGTGATTAACAAAAGTTTGGTAAGTTGACCAGAAATAAATGATCTTTGTCTTGTTTTCTATTCTCTACATAATCACCATTGTCATTGTATTTCTAAGCCCTATAGATCGGTTTCTGAAAACAGTCTTCAAAATCTTTCTTTTTAAGCTTATTAAGTTCAGCATTAACCGCATTAATTATCTCCTCGTTGCTGTTAAAGACCTTTTCTTTCAAATTTTATTAATTATTGGTGAAACCAGAAACCACAAGGTGCTATATACGGGGAATATGGTGCTGGACGTATTTCTTCGATCCCAGATATAGCAATAAAAACACTCGTTATTTCAGCAGTGTATGATGGCTCTTTATTCCTGTTTTTAAACAAATTTTTGATAGCACTCTTCGGTGTACCTTTTTGCAGTTGCCGTCTGACCCTTTTTCAGTGGAAAAGCAGCTACGATTTTAGATCGGGTGAAGTAAACTGACATCATTACTTTTGCTGCTGATTTTTGTTGCTAAGATTTTATGGGTGGGTTTGTTCCTGTTAGGCTTCATACCATGAACTGCTGTTTTGCTTCTGGATCGTACTTATAGAACCAAGACTCGTCACCAGTAACGAGTATACTAAAGTTGTTTGACTGACAATTGAGCAAAATGCATTGGAGCCTCTTCTTGGGCCTCATTTAAAGTTCGTAATGATTTCAGATGATTACTTAATATTTAGGATACAGTCATGTCATTCAAGCACAATTCTTTAGCAATCATTTCTTGTATCAATCGTGGGTCTTCGTCAATTTTGGACTTCGCCAGAGCTACAGTGACGTCATCAGTGGATGGTTTTGGTCGACCTTCTCGGGCCTCATCCTCTACGGAAAATATCTGGTCTGGAATCTCTGGAACCACTTAGAAATAGTCCTTAAAGACGGTGCAATCATTCCATATGCAATTCGGCATTCACTGGGTATTTGTATTGACTGTAGATAACGCCGAAACCCGAAGAGAATCACATGGGGAATTTTTGTTTGTGTTGGTTATGGAATTTTTTCTGATCTATCATCAGCTATGTTGCGTTTTCCGTCTCCATTGAAGTCGATCATTCCAGCATTTTAAAGGAAGACTAATAAATTGTATCTGTTCAGTTTGCGGTGATACTGTAGAATAGGATCTTTTTAACAATCGCTGTATAAGTCATAAGAACCAATATGGAGCTCCCTAACTGCAGGCGTTTCGAAATCGATGTCGATTTTATACCGAAAATAACCTTATTACCGTTGTTTTTACTTATAAATATATATAAATAAACTGTTTGAATTTGTGTATATAACACGGGAATTCTTCAATACAATTTGAAATGCAATCGAAACTTTTAACTGTAATATGAAAAAAAGAAAACAAAGCAAATGAATCGCACTGTTGCGTTGTTCACCTTTCATGTCGTTTTCTCGTTCATTCGACTTAAGTGGTGAGTGCGATTGAAGGCGACAACCATGAGAAGACGGCAAACAAAGAACCAAACAGGCTGGTTGCCTTGAGATAAGTGCAGCGTCAGAGGAAGAAGAAGACAACTGAAGGAGAAAAGAGACATATATACACATTTACACTAATATCAATGACGGGCAGGCTTTTCAAGACGACAAAGGCTTTGTTGGTAAACACATTGTGTTAATAGAACGCTTTCTTTATGTACATATATAACTTTTAAGGGGAAGGATAGAATATTTCGTTAATTTGAATTCTTAATTTCTTTCTTCTTCCAATTAGTGAGGGAGCTTATTTTATTGTAATTTATTTTACTTTTCTTAATAATAATTGAATATTTTTATCTGCATAAAACTCATTTTAATTTAATTCCAAATTATTTAAATTTTTTTTTTAAATCATTTTATTTTATTTTATTTTACTCATTTCCATTTTGTTTTTTTATTAATTTTTTTATTTATTTTATTTTATTTTTTTATTTTATTTATCTAACCTAATTTTATTTCATTTATTTTATTTTATTTTATTTTATTTCATTTTATTATATTTTATTGTGTTTGATTTCATTTTATTTTAGTGTATTTCATTTTATTTTATTTTAGTATATTTAATTTTAATATATTTTATTTTATTTTATTATATTTAATTTTGTTTTGTTTTGTGTTTTTTTTTTAGTTTATCTTATTTTATTTTATTTTATTTATTTTATCTTATTTTAATTTTTTTTATTACATTTTTTTATATTTTTTTATTTTATTTTATTTATTTTATTTTATTTTATCTTACTTTATTTTATTTTAATTTATTTTATTTTAATTTATTTTATTTTCATTTATTTTATTTTAATATATTTTGTTGTGTTGTATCTTTTTATTTTATTTTGTTTTAATTTATTTTATTTTATTTTATTTTTTTATTATATTTTACTGTATTTTATTTTATTTTATTTTATTATATTTTATTTTATCTTATTTTATTTTATTTTCTTTTATTACATTTAATTTTATTTTTTTATTTTATTTTATTTTATTTTGTTTTACTTTATTTTACTTTTAATTTATTTTATTTTACTATATGTGTTTTATTTTTTTATTTTATTTTATTTTATTTTATTTTATTTTATTTTTTTAAAATTATTTTATTATACTTTATTTTATTTTATTTTATTTAATTTTATTTTATTATACTTTATTTTATTTTATTTTATTTAATTTTATTTAATTTTATTTTATTTCATTTTATTTTATTTTACTTTACTTTATTTTATTTTATTTTATTTTATTTAATATTTTTTATTTTATTTTATTCTATTTTATTTTATTTTATTTTATTTTATTTTATTTTTTTTTATTTTATTTTATTTTATTCTATTCTATTTTATTTTATTTCAGATTATTTGATTTTATATTATTTTATTTAATACTATGTTGTTTAATTTTATTTATTTTATTTAAGTTTTAATTTAATTTAGTATAAACCAATGTACTTGGCTGACACTGATGCCACCAACAGATATAGAAAATACACGAGAATAAAAAAGTAAAAAATAAACTTTAAAGGACAAGACAAAACACAAAGACGACCGTGGCAACGACAACAGTCCCTTGTGGCGGCAACACACAACAGACGCAGCAGCAGCAGCAACAGCAACTAAACCAGACGTGGAGAATGCTGCTGCCGTTGCCGCCGCCCTTTGTTGCTGTTTGTGTTGTTGCTCGTGTTGATGGTCGTGGCGAGAAGCGACGCAGCGAGGCATGAAATCAATTGAGCGATCAAGTGTCTTGGGGCGAAACGGAAGGTGGAATAAATAAAACAATAACCATGATAATGAAGTTAAAGTGAATTTTGATGAATTCCACTGTGGCGTTGCCAAACGACGACGCATGGCTGTATAATGTATGTAAGTGTTTGCGCATATGTGTGAGTGTGTTTGTATGTATGTGGACATATGGAGAATGTATGTATAATTCTTAAACGTGTTATTGGGTGGGTGTTGTTGTTTTGAATAATGTTGTTGCTTCTTTATCGAGGTTTCTCCTACTCCTTTTTGATTTTTTCTGTTCTTTTCTGTTCTTTGCTTTTATTGCCACGTTGATTTTCGTAATTATAATTTTGTATGTTTTATTCTGTAAGAGCAGCATTGTGCCTTTCTTCCATGGCTGACTCGCACTTGTGTCTTTATTGTCTACCACTTAAGGGTTAAATTGTGCTGACGGCAATGACAACGCTGCCTCAGTCAGCCGACCGACCGACCGACCGACCGACTGACAGAACGACCAAACGACGTGCGGACAAATCAAGCGCCGAAGAATGAAGGGATTAATGCAAATATGGAATTTGCGGAATTCGCCACACAGCACAGCACGACGACGAATTCGCTGAGCCACAATGCCACTTATCGTAAATTATATTAAACGATAAATGTCAGACATATTTCGAGTATAACTTAAAATTCATTGCAAATATCAACGACTGACAGGCAGCAGCAGGCAAGGAGCCAACCAAAGCAAAGCGCTTGGAGCAGTGAGTAGTGAGTAGTGAACAGTGAGCAGAAAGCTGAAAATAGCTAATGGCAAACAATAAGCAACGCGCAGTCAACCGTGTGCAAATTAAGTAAACAAACTAGCAAATTTGCTGCTGCTGCTTACCACTGCCACTGCCACTGCTACTATCTACAGCACAATATTAATGCCACATGCATTGTATGTACTCCTATGTGTGTGTATGTGTGTGTGTGAGTGTTGTTGTTATTTGTATTTGTTTTTCCGCTTGAAAGTGAATCATTTCATGCTGTGGCTCAACAAACTCTTATCATGCAAATGACACGGTGGGCATAACAGTTGTAGATATACACACACACACACACACATACATACATACAAATAAATATATAATATGTACATACATACGTATATGTATGAGTAAGAGTATATTGACTTATTATGTGTGCCAGCTCATTTGCATGTGTGTGTGTGTGTGTGTCTGTCTGCATGTTTGTTTGTAAGTTTATGCAAATTTCTTAGCACGCTAAAAGCTGTCATAAATCAAAATTTGTGCGATTATCTTTTGTATCTTCTGTGGCAACATCCATTTGTGCCATTTCGATTTTACTGACATTTTTATTGCACCTCAACAGTCAGTCCCATGGAGGCGAAGAAGCACATTGAATTCCATCAATTAAGTAAGTTAACTTTGTTTTCCATGTATATACATATATACATATATATATGTATGTACTAGTTTATTTCGACATTTTTCCATTGGCTCCTTTGGCTGGACTATATTGTATGTACACATATAGGTATGTATGTGGCGCTTTCTGCAAATCTGTTTTGTATAACTACAACACTCGTTTTAGACGGAATATATGACAATAAACACAAAAATTAAAATAACAATAAAAATAAAAATGAAGAATAAAACTTCAATATGCCTCAATATTTATGGCTCTCGCTAAGCAGGGATTTTTTAATTATTTATTTTTAGAATTATTTTTTATTTCTATTGCAAAGTTTCTTCTAAAATATTTTTCAAATTTGTCAGCACTTAAAATTATGGTCCTTTAGCGTTTATATAGCATAAAAAAATATAAAATAACGGTATATTTTAGTAGTTATGTAAATGTAAATATGAAAAGCAGAAAACTATTCCACTTTATTTAGCTTATGAGAGGACAATTTCTAGCAAAAAAAATGATGAGTCAAAAATGAAAATCAGACAATGGCGATTTTGCAATACAGAAGTGCAATAAACAAAAAAAAAAAAAAAAAAATAAAATTGTTGAGTTCATGGTCATATCAAATTTCTAGTATTTAATTTTAGGATTAAATATTAATTCTTATTTCTCAAAAATCGGTTGAAGGGGATTATCTATATGACGAGATTTCCCGATTTCTTTGATTTTCGGTTTTTAATTGGCAGATATGATTTTTTTTCTTGAAATTCTGTTTTATTATAAACTTTGAACATTTTATGTGAAATACCTATATACGTGTATGCATTAATTCGTGCGGTTTTTTTTTCGAAAATTAAGACTTTATTGTGAAAAAATTGTTATACATTTAATGTTGAAAGTATTGCCCATCGGAAGCTACGATGTTTTCCCATCTTTCTGGCAGTTTGTGAATCCCATCCCAAGAGAACTTCTCCAACTTGAAGGTCAAGAAAGAATCGAGCCAATTTCTGATACCCTGTTCTGAAGTGAAGCGTACTCCGGTGAGGACATTATACATTGATCTGAACAAGTGGTAATCGGAAGGTGCTATGTCTGGACTATAAGGCGGGTGAGGTAGAACTTCCCACCCACAGTTTTCCAAATAGTTTTTAACTGGCCTTGTTTTCGGTAGAGGTCCCCATTGATCGTCTGACCCGATTTCAATAGCCCACCAAATACATAGCATAACCTTTTCACCATGGATATTCGGCTTTGCCGTGGATGTCGATGGTTGGCCGGGCTTCACATATGATCCCTTGCACTTTGGGTTATCATAATGAATCCATTTTTAATCACCATTGACAATCCGATGCAAAAATGACTTCTTTTGGTGGCATTGAAGCAACATTTCCGACATGCAGAATCGACGTTCGACGTCGCTTGGCTTTAATTCATAAGGCACCCAATTTCCCAGCTTCTTAATGATTTTAATCGTCATGAAACTTGCTTGCTTGATCAACTCCTAATACTTTTGCAAGTTCTTCTTGCGTCTGGCATGCATCTGCGTCGAGCAATGTCTCCAATTCTTCCTCTGTCCGGGTCGTTCTCCCTCGTCTAAGTCGAGATTGCCACTTTTAAACCGTGCAAACCACTTTTGGCACGTTCGTTCGGCTAAAGCATGGTCACCATAAACGTCCAGTAAAATACGATGGCTTTCGATAGCACTTTTCTTCATGTTAAAGTAATGAAGGAGAACTCTCTGCAAAAACACTTTATCTGGTACAAATTTCGACATTTTCAAATGAACGAAACAAATTGTTGTTCACGCTAAAACAAATGACATCTACTGAAAACGAAGCGAAATGACAATACCTTTGAAACGAATATAGCCACAGATGAACACGACGCGAAATAATACTAGTAGAGCCCTCTCTTAGAAAACCGCATGAATTAATGCATTCACCCAATACATAATTCAAACGACCACTTACTGAATTTCTGCAAGCCTTGATCTGTTTGAGATAATCTTCGACCATTTTTTTGTACATATTTGATGGTGTCCCAGCCATAACTTGGTGAATATTGGTTTCCAAGTGCTCAGGAATTAAACCGTTTTCCGGCAGAAACTTGCAATTTCGCGTAGCCACACAAGAAAATAGTCCAAAAGTATCAAATCAGGAGATCAAGGTTAACCAATTTACTTCGCCAAGACGAGAGATAATGCGGCCGGGAAGTTTCTCTCGCAAGAAAGCCATATTCGGTCGTGTTGTGTGGCATGTCACACCATCTTTTTGAAACCACATATTGTCCAAGTCGTGTCCTTAAATTGCAGGCCAAAAAAGGGTCGGTTATCAGACGAACGTAACGCTCGGAAGTGAAAGTGACAGTGTAGTCGTAGGCAGTTTCAAAACAGTAAGAGTCATTTTCGCCTCCGACCTAAAAGGCGCACCAGATAGTTAATTTTTTCTGGACGTAATGGGCTGTATTCATTTATTTGAGGTTACTCGCAACAAATGAAGCTGTGCTTATTAACTTTATGGAAGATTTTTCGGGGTTTGTGGGTTTTCCAAGTCCAGATTATGCAAGACGGACAGCCAAATGATTATCAGCCCAAAACAATGTGGCTATCGATCACGAATTTCACAAGAAAACTTTTTTCAATGGTCATTGGCCCATATTTCTGCAAAAAAGAAGCCCGCCATAATATTACAGTCAATGGAGAACGGTATTGAGCCATGATTAATGACCTTTTCGAGCCGGAATTGGAGGATGTTGATGCGAATGACCTTTGTTTCCAACAAGACGGCGCTACGTGCCATACAGTCAACGAAACAATCAATTAAGCGAATTAAAGCGAGCTTTTGTTGACGGCATTTTATCGAGTCGTGGGCCTGTGAGGTTATGTGAAGTCACTTTTCTACAGAGAAAAGCCCGACACGATCGACGTCATGGAATATAATATTTGGCTCTTTATTGCTGAGGTACGACTTCAACTGCTGCGAAAAGTGCTCGCTTGGAATTTATTCGCGTTAGCCGCGGCAGTCACTTGTTCTGTTATTAATGTCTCTACAATTAATTCAACAACGGATGATGACTCTCCTACGAGTGCGAATTCGCCGCTCTATCAACGGGATGTATTGCCTTGAAAGTTCTATAAGATGAAACAGGCTCGTCTGGAGCTAGAGGCTTGTCATTTAATTTTCTGTCTATAAGAAGTCGAAGATATCATCTGAGAAGAATATAATATCGGCAGCCATTCTTAACTACCCGTAAAAAAAAAATCTGCTGTTTGCAATAATTCACAAAAAAAAAATAATTCAATTCAGGGTATTTAATATATATTTTTTTTTATTTTTATTAATATACGATTTTTTTCCAATTTTAGCTCTTGAGAAATATTATAGTTTTAATTTTTAAAGATTGCAAAAAATACTTTATTAATTGAAACCACTTAAAGGCAATTTTCCCTTTGATTAAACATAAATTCCTATATCAAACGGAACCAATTTCTGAAAAGCAAAAAAAAAAAAAAAAAAAAAAAATGAGAGAAGAATACAACTACGCCACCAACAACACACCTACAACAATGCCTGCACACTGAAACTTACACCAACCTGCGTCAACTCACACGTACACACACACACACCTTTAACACTCAACTAAACCCTACGCCTTTGCAGAGTCAGAACTTTCATCCGCATTCCACAGTGACACCAGCGGCAGCCAAACCAAAGGCACTAAAATTTCAAAATCTTACCAACTGCATTAATGTGTATGTGAGTGTGTTTGTGTGTATATTGACTGTGTTTGCTGTCCTTGGTGTTTGTTTGCTAAATGTGTTCACTCTGTGCATATCCACCAGCAAGCGGCTAGACAGCTCCTACAATATAGACGAGCACTTCTACCACTAACTACCATTCACCGTCGCTGTTGTTGAGTAGCGACCACCTGAAGCGGTGGCATGTTGTCTCTGTTGGCCATGGTCATGTTGTTAACTTGCAATGCTTTTATGTGCCGCATACACTCTTTCACTTCTTTTTCTTCTACTTCTTCTATTTCTTCTGTTGCCACTAATTTTTGTAGTTCGAAAGCAATTCAATGCCATAAGCTGATGGTGAGCGAGCGTCGTTGGAGTTAGTCAAGCAGTTATCTATTTTGCCATATTGTAATTTTGTTGTTGTTATTGTTGCAATTTAGAATTTGCGACTGTCGTTTGGGTTGTCTATCTTTCGATTTCTTTTTTTTTAATATATAGGTAGGTATGTCCACAATCGTAAATGTCAGCAGAAGTGATGGAATTATATCTTGTGCTTGGTATCTTATGATATGGTGGTGCTCTTCTGGTATTGAACTGGTATGTAATTGGTATATTCAAGTTAGTTTCGTGACTAGTTCGGTGGTAGTGACTTTTTAATTAGTTTTGTGACTAGTTCGGTGGTAATGACTTTTTAGTTGGTTTTGTGACTAGTTCGGTGGTAAACACTTTTTGGTTAATATTTTTAAGTTAAAAAAAATTCGTGTCCCGACCATCATCTAAAAATTATAGAAAATTAATTGAAATAAAAATTTTCTAACTGCGGTCGTCTCTCGGCAGAGATGATAAAGCCCGCTGAGTATAAAACTGGCATGAGAATCAATGCTCATCATAAAAATCCATCGGACATTCGGAGGCGGGTTGTTTCAGGTCTTCAGGTGGCCGGGAACTAGAAAATATGGTGAGTCTTCTTCGTTTATTTGAACAATTGAGGTTTGCGAGTAAAAATAAGTGGAAGAAATAAGAGCAGAAGTTTGTGGAACTTAAATCCGGTAATAAATTTTGCCTCAGAACCGCCATAAAACCATACTACATACTCGTATATATATGGACTCCGCTCAGTTAGTTTGTTAAGCTTAACAGCTAATGATATACTAGCACATACGTGTATATTTGCACCTCAAATATAAAACTGATACATATTTATAGCTTGCTGGGGAAAGTACGAGTCGCCAACTAGAATCTAACTATTTTGCTAGTTCATCTTCCATTCATTCTCCGTATAAGAAACTAGTATTTTAACACCAGTACAAAGTGTCAATTATTCATCAGCTTCATACTAGTTGTATACCAGTTCATTTAGGGATATTGAATTTATACATCATCAAAAAGAAATAAAAATAAAACTGAGTATGCCTGCAGCCGGATTTGAACCGTTAGCCTCACGCGTTACAATGATAGTCTGTAACCACTTGGCTATCGTGACGATTTATAGAGAGAGATTTTTCAACAGAGCACAACTGAGAATGGCATTGAACGAGCTATTTATTATTACCCCCGTTATCGGTGACCTGTGATCAACTACCATGCAAATAGCCAAGTGGTATGACCTAAATCTACAAAATTCTGGTATTTAACTATATTTTTTCATACTAGTCTACTACCTACTCCCAGCCAGTCCACGTGGAATATCCCATCGCCAAGTAGAATATTGAAAAATCTCTATACCTTTGCCTTAACTAAATTTGGCCAACGCAATATCTTCTCGCTGTTATTGCTTTTACTTAAGCTTGTGCTACCTTTTTGTTGTTGTTTGCAAGTTAACAGTCCTAAGCATTGATGTCATTTTATTATTGAAATGCAGTACGGCAACCTTGTAAACTTACAATCAAAGTTAAAAGTGCGCAGAAACAAGAAAAAAAGCAAAGAAAAAGAAAAAAGAAGAAGAAGAGTAGAAAAAATATTTATTACAACAAGCAGAATTGTTAGTTAAGCATCAGTGCCAACAAAATTACAACAACCATTATGCTGGGCAGCGGCAACACTGACGTGGCTGGTGGCTGTTGCAAGGCAGTTGCAGACATTGCTGGTTTAGGCTTAGGCAGTTTTGTTATTTAGCTGTTGTGGGGGGATTTGAAAGTACAGTGGTGCAAAGCCGGACGGTCATTAATGTAGATAGGCAAGTTAGGCAATATCATAATTCAAGCCTTGTGTGCTAGGAACTATTAAACCAAACACCCAAAAATGTATATCAATGGGACAATCCTCTTTCGTGGAGATGGTAATTAAAAATTTACTAAAGTTTGAGAAGTCAATCGCGCATTGCTTGAGAACAGCAACTAGCATGTCAAAACCCCGCCCTAAGAACCGTGACTAGTAACCTCCAGGTGTTCTGAAGTTAAAGTAGCATAATGTTGTGCTGTGTAAACCTATTGGGATGCTACCGTCCGGTAGAGGATGTCGTAATGGCAATTCTTTAACGCCGCTCACGGAGAGTACCTCAAAACCTTCATGACTTATCCTCTGTTGAATGGCACCATCCATTGCAGACCAAAATCTTGGGTTGTACCGAGAGAGCCGAGCAATACTGATACAATAAATATCTCTATATTATAGTCGACTTAATTTATACCCATCCAGACTTGACTCTAACATACATAACGTTTGCCCTACAAGCAATGAGACCCTGTCTGAATCTGCGTACTTTGAGTAGAGACCGTGGTCGAGATCGCTTCTACGTGCAATAGATTGTGGGCTACTGTACAAAACTGGTCCAAAAAGTAAAGATTATAGAACTGTCAGGGTGACGATCGGAATGCGAACTTAGAACATGCGATGAAAGGGTCTGACCGCTTCGAATACTGCATGCATCTCGTGGCCATTAGTAGTCCGATTTTGAACTTATAGCGACTTCTATTTGTTGAAACATGTCAATGGTTGCCTTTGTTGAGTCACTGTTCCAGTCTGACGCTTCTGTGTGCTTCTGTGAATGTCATCTAATGTCCTTGGATGTGAAGAGCTCAATCTACTATGAAAACTATTTTTCCAAGTCAAAATGATTTAAGAAAATGCTTACAATGATCGGTTTCCTAGCATCCGCTATAACAAATTTCCGAATTAAGTCCCGTCTCATCATCCCAGTTCATCGGGAGCAGTGTCCGTCAAAAATAATGTAGTAGTTGTCCGCCTCTAGTCTCTTTCTTCAAAGCACCGCCATACTTGCTTCGCGAACTTAATGAGGTAGTACGAGATGTTGCTTTTTTGTTGAGATGAGGAAAATTCGATCGGACTGCGAGACCTTTGTTGTTGACTTACATTTGAACTGCGTGTACTAAGTGTGGCAGCGGCGGTTTATCTGTTCTGAACAAGCCTTCTAAGGTTTGCCATTTCACCTTGATAATTTCTTTGCCCAATTCAGTAATGGATTTCGGTCACTCTCTAGAAGCTATTGAAGCTTAGCTTATCTAGATTTTGAAAATTTCGTTAAAAAAGCGTCTATAAGGTCTTTAACAGGGCTTCGATCTGTGCAAACCGCGGTTTATCCGGATTTATTCGGATAGGTTGGATAGAAAATAGGTTGGCTTAGTTTCCAAACTGTGAGCGTTCATCGTAGAAAGCTTAAACTTACAGAGTATGCTCTGCTTATGAAAGGATTTTCTGGAAAGTGAACCCAGGACAAATTTATTTGAAAAAATCAAATTTATTTTTAAAGCGTTCGATTGACACTAAATTTGACATAGAGTTAACTTTTTGCCTAGATTGACATCGAAAAGACTTTTTTCCGGGAAGTGGAATTCAAAAATTTTGTATTCGAGTTCAATTCACATAAAATATGTTAGCTTGTCTTGCCCTGACAGGAAGTGGGGTTGCGTGGAGATTTGCTTAAAATTCGGCTTTTTACATAGATTAGCAGTAAGAATACTTCTCTCTTCGGAAAATGAACCAGGACCAGTTGTTTCTACTTGAAATTCTTTTTTTTCGGGGCTGCATCGCATACTTATGCCACCATTTCATATATTATTAAGACTCACGTAAATATTTTTTTCTAAATTTTGTCTCACTGTGCCCACGGCCCTTCTCCAGCAACGCTTTACTCAGCTTAACAAACCCAAATAAACTTAGTCGACTTAAGTCTGCATAGTTAACAATTGTTTTTTCTATTTACTTTGCCTGTTGCCTGTCTGTGCGCGTCTACTTCCAAAGCCCATTTGCCCATCTGTCTGTCTGTTTGTCTCTGCGCCTGTCTATGCCACAGTCGAACTGCACCCATTGCACCACACGCCAGCAACGCAGCAATGCCATTTGCAATGTGACAAACTCAGTGAGTGTGAATGCGAATGAGGTGACTGGGCTTGGAATATGGAGTTGCGAGTTGCGAGTTTGGAAGTACGGATCCTTTGCAATGATCCCTTTTGCCATGCCAATATAGCAACAACAACAACAATAAAAAAAGGTAAAATATCAATTGTATATGCCTAAATCCTTACCAACTGTGGCATGTTGTTGTTGCTGTTAATACATTACCTGCAATGTCTAGCCTCTCATACTGCTTCTACACACATGCATACATACATACATACATACACACGTGCACATTAATAGATTTTTGTGCATTTTGATTTCTTGCTTTTATCTGTTGCTATTTTTTTTACGCTTTTTCCTTTTCATCAGCAATTTTCAGTTGCCGCTGCTCCTCACTCGGCCGGCATTTACTTGGCTTTTAGAGAATGTTGTTGTTGCTGTTGGAGTAAGATTGTGCTTGTCGTTGTCATTACCAATGAATGTGCAGCTAACAAACAAACACACACACCCACTATATCTTTCAAATGTTCATATTCTTCTTCTTTTTGTTTCTTTTTTGGTTGTTGTTGTTGTTGCATTTATTGCTTTATTGTGGTTAGTGTTGGGATATCTATTATGGCCAACTAAGTATCACGTGGATTGAGCATAACGCATCGCTCCAGCAAAGTCCTCTAAGCTAGAGACTAAGGTGAACGTGACTCGTCCTCGTTGTCGAGGTGAGCAGAAGGTGCGAGGCAAGAAAAAGATAAAACGTAAGTTAAGAAGAAATAAGCAAGAGCAACTTGTGAGAGAAACGGCGCATTGGTGGTTCCAGTGGTTCACATTTCCGTTGAAGAGTTGAGCCTCGAGACACATTTTTGTGCCAAAGTCACGCTCTTTCAGTCATTTTATCGAGTTCCTACTGCTGACTCCAATCCATCAACATATTCAGCGCTCACATGTCATTTCTGTGACTTCTAAGAAAGAAGAAGTGACGTCCTCGGCAGAGGCGCCTTCTGCAACAAAATCCACTTCCATAAGTCTTTCATGAAGCAAGTGGATTTGAAAAATAACTTCATTCCCTCTGCGAGATGCGGTGAGCCAACTTTACTGCAACTATTCAAACTTCACAGGGTTAAAGGTTTATTGAAGTCTCGTCTAGTTATCATCGGTGCGGCTTCGAACGGATGATGAGACTTGAATCATAGAGGTGCACAGGGTATGGGACTCGCTATGAAAAACAAGCTTCAACGAAAAGATCTAGGAAGCGTCGGCTGAGAACTTCCAAGTCCCAAATTAATATCGGTATTCTTGGTAGATCCGACCGTACTTAGCATACACACATAATTGCCTGCGGGTGGCGGCTTGTCAACAGTCAACCAACATTTACCTCCGATTGCCATTTCCAGCTGCAATCATTTCACTTCAGCCAAGCACCAGTCGCTTACTGATTGGGCTTAACTACTGTCTATCAGCTATCTCATCCATGACATATAAATAGTAAAAAGTTGCCAAACTGTCATTCCAGTGGTCAGATATTGTCGGTAGTCTCATTGTCGGTCTCATAAAATATCTATCAGTAGTCATCAGTAGTCCACCGGTGGCACGGTCTACCCATTATCCTTCACCTGCCATCTACGTTGTCACTAGCAATCCATCGGTCGTCTTCAGTCATTCATCGGTCGTCACCAGCTAATACCAATCATCCATCGGTCAACACTAGCCGCTCATCGGCATTGACATTGATCATTCCTAGTCAATTGTGGAATACTTTGGTAGCCACTGGGCGTTCAACCAATGTCCAGGCAGTCCACCAGTTTCTCACCAACCGCCAAAAATAAAAAACCTCTTATTTGAACAAAGTTAATAAACCCCATGAAAAAGTTTTCACTCAGGTCCAAAAACAAAGAGTCCAAGTGTCATGTAGACAGGATGAGTTAGAGGATTTTAGAATTTTATGATTTCTGGCGAATGCCCGACCAGCCAGTCAGCCAGCCAGCCACTGAGCAATGTTGCCAATGCCACACGGCAGTCAACAGCAATGGCATTTATTATGGTCGTTGTCGTGTTTGTTGTCGCAAACATACATACATATGTACATATGTAGGTAGAAAAGTTGCAAGCGGGCGTAACACACATATGCCACCAATATTTCTAGATACATACATATGTACACCATTTGTTGTAGTGAAATTGAAATCAACGAAGCCAAGGGCGTAAAAGAGAATGAAAAAATAGAATGATTGCAAAAAAGGAAGTACAGGCAGACGCGCTGTTTAACATGCAACATGCCACAAACATAGGTTAATATAAAAGCACTCGTTGCAAGATAGCACTGTACACATATACATAAGTATGTATGTTTGTATTAAAAGTATGTATGTTTGCACTTACCTTCAATCTCCTCTATATTTGTGCCACATAATGCATTAGCAACGGCTGCATTCAATGGTGTTGTGTTGTGGTTTTCCAGTACGTTTTTGTTGCACCTCAGAGCGATTGGGTTTGCACTACACTGCCGTGTAGCTCACCAACTACCATTTTGACTAACAACAGTTGTTGCTTTTGTCGTTGTTGTTCTATGCACACACAAACACAAACACACACTCACATCCTTTTGTGGTCCTCCTGCGCCAATCTCTAACATTTGACCAACTCTTATTGGCCAAATGGTCGGTCGGTCGGTCGGTTTGTTGGTCGGTTGGTTTGGTGGATTGTTGTCCAGTGCGTATGAGACTGTTGCTTGCGGCTTAAGTTCGTTACCTTCATCCATGCAGTAGTTTGATGAATGTTCCATTACAACAACAACAACAACAAACCAAAAAGAGCCATAACATCGCTGCGTTGGTGTCACAGTTGGTTACAGCGTGTGTTTTTCTGGTCATCAAAGTTACCTCGTCGTCCACCTTTGCTCAGCTGGTCTCACCTGCCATTTCTCTATACAAAATTGTGTTTATCAAACGACTGTTTGTTGTCGCCATATTGTTGTTGTTACTTTTGTAGTTGTCATTTTCCCTTTTGAAAGCGTAGTTCCTTTTGCCATAATTGAAGTTTGGCAGTTATTGTTTGTTGTTTAAGTGACGACATTGGTGGATATTTGTTGCGGCCTCAGAGTCCTCTTACTCTCTCTCTCTCTCCTTCTCTCTCTTCTCTGCCACTTTGATCTTCGCTACTTTGATGCAGTTTGCTAATGGCATCTTCTGTTGAAAGTGGAGCTCGCAAACTGAAATGAGAATTGTAACGAAATTATAAAAAGGGTTGCCATTTAAAGGTTGCCACTGAATATGTGCATTTTAAGCATCCACTTTGCATGAAGGAAAATGGATTCGCTTAAGCTCTAGAGCTCTCTGTCTGGCTCTTACTGAATAGAGGTCTCTCCATTTCACAGGCAGGCGCTTAATACTATAAAAATGGCCGACTGCTTGTGAAGAACTCTAAAACTGATAAAATATTCGTAATTCGGCAGCAAATGGAAGTTAATAGAATCACTTGAGTGTACACCCTCAGTATGGCGGTATCTCATAAATACGATCCCTCGCGTAATCTATAAAAAAGTGCAACGGTGTCAAACTGGCCCTTACGTGAGGAAGATGCAACTCGGATAAAAACCATTATTGAGACTTCACTTGTACCAAGCTAGACGGTTCTGCTACCACTGGTACTACACCAAAAAGCTGCGCGCCCTTTTGGGTAATATTTGTTGGAACTCGCAACAGGAAGGGAACGATATAGAAGAATGAGAGCAGTCAGTGAATCGAAATCCAAAAAAAAACTTGAGATAAATGTTAAAGGTTTTCAGAAAAATTTTCAAAAATCACAAAAAAATTTGCTCCAATCAATTGAATTATAGATAGATAGTTTCTTGTCGCGTATATATTTGAACCTGATGATGATTATTATTATTATTATTTATATTATTTATATTATTTATGTTATTTTATTTATTATTTATTATTTATTATTTATTATTTATTATTTATTATTTATTATTTATTATTTATTATTTATTATTTATTATTTATTATTTATTATTTATTATTTATTATTTATTATTTATTATTTATTATTTATTATTTATTATTTATTATTTATTATTTATTATTTATTATTTATTATTTATTATTTATTATTTATTATTTATTATTTATTATTTATTATTTATTATTTATTATTTATTATTTATTATTTATTATTTATTATTTATTATTTATTATTTATTATTTATTATTTATTATTTATTATTTATTATTTATTATTTATTATTTATTATTTATTATTTATTATTTATTATTTATTATTTATTATTTATTATTTATTATTTATTATTTATTATTTATTATTTATTATTTATTATTTATTATTTATTATTTATTATTTATTATTTATTATTTATTATTTATTATTTATTATTTATTATTTATTATTTATTATTTATTATTTATTATTTATTATTTATTATTTATTATTTATTATTTATTATTTATTATTTATTATTTATTATTTATTATTTATTATTTATTATTTATTATTTATTATTTATTATTTATTATTTATTATTTATTATTTATTATTTATTATTTATTATTTATTATTTATTATTTATTATTTATTATTTATTATTTATTATTTATTATTTATTATTTATTATTTATTATTTATTATTTATTATTTATTATTTATTATTTATTATTTATTATTTATTATTTATTATTTATTATTTATTATTTATTATTTATTATTTATTATTTATTATTTATTATTTATTATTTATTATTTATTATTTATTATTTATTATTTATTATTTATTATTTATTATTTATTATTTATTATTTATTATTTATTATTTATTATTTATTATTTATTATTTATTATTTATTATTTATTATTTATTATTTATTATTTATTATTTATTAATTATTAATTATTAATTATTATTTATTATTTATTATTTATTATTTATTATTTATTATTTATTATTTCTTATTTATTATTTATATTTCCTTCTAATGTCAACGTTTTGCTCCCTTTACATTTCAAAATCATCATTTGAGAGTATCGTTGATTTTTAACCCTCCTTCATTTTAAGTTTTGAAGGATTTTTTATTTCTTTGCGGCTTTCATGCCCTTCAAACCATCCACACTCGATGGGAATAGCACTCGAATGGCGGTGCGCATGGGGCGTATTACAACTACACATACAATTTTCGACTGCTTCAATTTTTCTACCCTTCAAATGTTGTACCCGTTTTGGTGGAAATCTCGTGGGTTGCCCAGAAAATCCATAATACAAAGTGCATTCCCTTGCAGATGCGTCGATGTTGGCGAGCGACCCCATCTGGCAGCAGTTGTGGGAGTAGAATTGGTGGCGACGTAACTTTGTTTGATTTCTATCACAATTTCTGTTGGTGATGCTGTTGCTATTGGTATTTCTGTTGCTGCCATATCAAACTTTGCTGTTGTTGGTTTGCTACTAAAATTCGTTCAAATATCAGCGAAAAGTGCGCGCGCCGTGAGCTCAGCTCACTATCACTGGTTCGAACTGTGCAACTTTGTTAGCGAGGAGGGCACAAGAAATAGCTGCGGAATTTGGTGCAAGAGTTGTAGCAACAAAATAACAAACAACAATAGTAGCAACAAACCGTGCTACATATACAATGTAAATGAAACTTAAAAAAACAAAAAAAAAAAAAAAAACGCAGTGAAAAATTGCACGCCAAAAAGGAAACATTAAAAGCATCATCCATTGCTGTTGGCAGCGCCGTCAGGAAGTTGCAAGTATCTAGCAGAAAATGCACAAACAAACAGATGTACGCGTACATAGGTACATGCGTACTAAGGATCGAATTTAATAACGGCAACTGCTTCCTAGGGGAGTAGCTGTGGGTGCGACGGGAATTTCCGTGGAGCTTAAACTTTTCTTGTTGTTGTTGCTGTTGTTGTTATTGTTGCTACTGACAATGTATTTAGGCAACTGTGTTTTAAATGTAGTCTGATGATGGCCGCTGGCTTGGGTGGGTGAGTGCACAGTCTATATAATGCAACAGATAGAACAAATATGAGGGAAATGCAAGTTTCTTCCTTTTTTTCAAATCACATTAACAAAAGTTGCATTGCTACACATTGTAATTGTTGTTGCTGTTGCTAAAATCTTTTGTTGTTAATTTGAAGATTTTTTTTTGTAGTTGTTGCTATAGCTATTGAATTCTAGTAGTTATTTTGCCAGATAAAAAAAAGAGAAGAGCATCAAGGGAAAATGGCGAGGAAAATTGATGGGAAGGGATGGGAAGTGATGAGGTCCAAAAAGTGACTTTGGTTTATTTTGGAACGAAAGCGCAAAAAAGTAGAAAAATTGATTAATCGATCCAATTTATAAACTCAGATTTAGGATAATTTTATTCGCAAACCCGGTCACACATGGACAGGAATTGAATCCATGACATTCCTGGTAATCTCTCGGCTATTGCGAGC
>JAWMAG010000031.1:5850000-5872500 GCA_037013455.1 Ceratitis rosa | reverse complement strand
TGGGTACAACGGCCGGGATTACACTCCCTATTTATGGTTGCAGTTGCTGGAAACGTGAGTAACCCTTGGGGCAAGTTGTTGAAATCAGCCTCAATGAACAATAAAACAATACCGCAGATGAGAGACCCCACCTTTCACTGCAAACATAACACGAACCACGATTAGGGGAATACCTGGTGCCTTATTGGGAGGGTTGGCTGCCCAACGAAGCTTTGTTTTTCGGATTTGAGGCAGTGCATATAACAGCGAAAAACTCACCTTCCACGACGATGAAAATGTGCAAAGACGATCAGACTTTGTATCAGAATTCATCAAGCCTCTGAGCTATCGCCAGATCGAAGAACAACCCTAGTCGTTTATAGATGACAAAATATGAAAAAAGGGGTTAAAAATACACAGTAGTTATTTCATCTATTCGAGTTTTCCCTCCCTTTTGGACGAATATAAGAAATTAATAGTCCAAACACCTCTATAGTTGGTTGAGTTATGCTACAATTCCTCAATGGAAATTAATAAGACTTATCGCTTAAGGTCTGTCACACATTTGATTTCTGAATATATATGTAATCCGTCTATTGGGTTATGTTATTCACAAAGAATCCCCAGTCGTTTGATTGTAAGCCAAGTCTTTTAACGTGCCTGCACAGAGATACTCGGATGTCGTGAAAGAAGTCCCATGGCTATAAATACCTTGTTTATTTCAGAGAGAAAAGTTTTTGAGATAATCTTCTATCGCAAGCCTTCGCCAGTGAAGTAGGTGACAAGAAGTATAGACGGGAGGAAGAGAGCTACCCAGAATACGCTCTCTTTTCAAGATCTTGAGATCTATTTAAACTATATTTAAACAATAGCTACAAACAAAGATGGTGGCCCTACGAGACCTTGTAAGATTAGATCAAGACCATACTAGTACTTTACTACTAGCGATCCATTATTTTTTCTTTACATGGTTTCGCGTTAGAAGAATATACCTTTGAACTCAGAAGTGTTTAAGCACAAGTCAAAGTTGGCCACTGGCAATGTTAAACGAAAGCAGTCGCGGCTGCTAGGGATAGCTCCAGGCCACTAGTGACGGCTAGGAAGGGCTTGTTGCGTGCTTGTTGGGATTGGTAAAAAATCATCCACTATTAACTTGTGCTGTCAGAAATTGGTCCGCCTGACGGATGTACTCGAACCTCAGCTTTAGCCAACGGATGGGGAATTGTATCTCACCACGACAACGCCAGACCACACACATCAATAGTGACTCGGCAGAAGCTCCGAAAACTTGGTTGTCTCCAGGAGACATTCTTGAATATCTTTTTCCAATTTTCGGGTTTTATTTTGGATTTGGTTTTTATACTTCTTATTTCTCCTGTTTTTTTATTTTGGTTGGTAAGCATAAATTTGTTATTCATTGATCTTCGTTTTCCTATTTATGTATAATGTAAGCCTGTTTTTATGTATATTTTCTTTTATTTATTTTTATTTTTTTAATTTTATCCACTGACGATGATTTGTGGTCAGCGAAGTGAATGTTTGTCAGAGATGGCATCTGTTGTTGTTGCTGTTGTTATTCTTTAGCTTACTTAACGCTTATTACTTTCACCAACAAATTCAGCGAGTAAATACTGGTAGAAAAAAAACAACAACAACAACAACTGAAAAGTTGAAAATTTAACACATTAACCAACTGGCGCAGCAACAACACTACTACTAACAACAACAACAACAAAAACACCAACAACAACAACAACAACAGCAGCAGCAGCAACAACAACAACAACAACACAAACAATGACAAGTAAAGATAAATAAAATAAAATCCACAAACGATTCAAAACGCTCATAAAAAACCAAGCGGCATATGAAATATGCTCGAAACATAATGAGGCCGACAGCACCGGCGCAAGACATCAACACAACGCCAGCGTTGTTTGTGTTGGCAGCGGCCGAAACGGAGACACCGTGTAGCAACTACAGTTATGATGCAAAGCCAACAGCGCAGCAAAAGCCTCAACAAAATGATTTCGACTTGAGTTGCGCTGCATTGAGTTGAGTTGAGTTGAGCTGGGCTGAGCTTCGTCTAACGTCGCGTCCAATATTGCCGCTCACAAAGCGGCTTTATAGTTGTTGTTGTTGTTCATGTACGAGTATAGTATATGTACAAAGATATTGTACTATCGCTTATATTGAATTAAGCGCTAAGCTAAGCGATAAACTCAGCACCTCGCCACTTCACACCGCCGGGCCGGTCCTTCATGGCGTGGTTCAATTGAGATCAGCTCAGCTCGGCTTAGTGCAGCTTAAAGTGTGTGTACATATGTAGACAAATATGTTAGCATGTATGCAGTATTCGTACGCTTTCGGTTGCAAGTTTTGACGCCGCCAACCATTATTATGTTCACAATGGTAAATGTCACATTAGGAGTGTGAATGGAGCCAGTAGGAAAATGACAGGGGAATTGGAAATCTCCAAAAAAGAAAAAAGAGAACCCCGAAATGCTCGTTATAATATTTAAATTTTCAGAGTTCCAAAAAAGTATCTAACAGAGCAGAGGATGAAATAACGTATTTCGTGATAATTTAAATAAAAAATTAAGTTAAATTTTCTAATTGCGGTCGCCCCTTGGCACGTAATGTCCATCCCTCCCAGTGTATGTCGGACATGAAATAAAGGCTTCTCGTGAAAAAACCATCAGCCGTTCGGAGGTGGCTTAGTATAAACTGTAGGTCCCTCCATTTGTTGGAAAAACATCAAGACGCAAAACCACAAATCGATCAGAGCTTCCACTGTGTATAAGAATTTTAATCTTTAGTTGAAAAGGAGCTTCCCAGCTTTGCCATCTTAGGCCAGAAGGTCTTAGAAAGTGCGAATGTGGGATTGCCAGCTAAGCGCTCGTTGGGCAAGCAGTTCACAGCAACGCCACTGAGACCCGGAACCAACATGAGTTTTATTCTGAAATAACTCTCAAAAATTATAATTAGTTTTCATAATAGCGGTCGCCCCTCGGTAGGGAATGTCCATCTCTCCGAGTGTATGTCGGACATGAAATAAAAGCTCCGCTTAAAGAACTATTAGCCGATCGGAGGCGGCTTAGAATAAACTGTAGATCCTTCTGTTTGTTGTAACACCACAGCCACACAGAGTTGCGTCAAATATTCTTACACACTTTGGAGCTTCCCATCAGTACATACTTTGTCCTCGACTAGTTTATACATTAGTTTTGACCGTTTCGGTGTTCTCAAGACAGGCAGTTGCTTTTCAAACATAGTCATAAGCGTGTAATGGAACACCTGTTCCATAGCCATCGATTGAGGTTTCGAGTTCGCCATCTCCAGATGTTTTATTTTCACTGTTATTCAGCAGTTTGGAGAAATTGTCCCTCCATAAACTCAATATATCCTGAAATGCAGTCTCTGAATCCTTTTGCTGGTTCCTGCAGACAGAAGCTCCAGTGTTTAAACTCTTTGTGAGTCGCTGGATTTTCTTATATAATTTTGGAGCATTACATCTGTCAGCAACATTATCAAACTCATTCTACTCAGGCCCTTCAGTTGCTCACTTTTTCTCTATGCACATGCGCCTCACATCCTCTTCCTCAACTCCCGGCATCTTTCCACGCTCGTTGTGATCAATCGCAATAGTTTCGTTTTCGGCGACACTTGCCGAACTTGAAATGTCACCCACGGTTCCGTTATATTGTGTGCTCTCACAGAGTAGGGCATCAAGTAGAGCAAAAAAAAAAATGTTTGGCAGCCTGTTGTGATAGCAGCTTTTCGACGTCGAACCTACCTTGATAAGGTGAGTTTTTTATTGCACAGAGGTGAGCTCCGAATCAATATTTGGACCTCGTATGGTACACACATCTAAAACACTGATGACGTGTCTTCCATTTATCACAACATGTCCAATGTGACAACGTGTATTCTTATCCGAAGACCCCCATAGATCTCAATCCCCTTATGCCTAAGACTAATACGACATACTTATTTTCTGAAAAATAAAATCAGCTTTATCATTATTAATAAATAAATCTACATATAAAGCTAAGAAAATTCAAATTTTTTCAGCTCATCAAAAAGCGTGAGGTTTCTTTTTCCTCCACTTCATATAAACAATGAAGATTTTTCAACCAATTTAAGCCAACAACAAAGCCACATAACAATATCTTAGCTCCACCAGTAGTAATGTGCTTATATAAAATTAAAAACCGTTAAGGTGGGAAACAAAAACAGAAGCGAATCCAAAAAAAAAACAAAAAAAAAACCAAAATCACATTTTACTGCTACTTTCTTCCGCCAGAGATTGACACTCATTCCGTTTTTTCTTTTCATTTTCATTTTCCGTTTGCTTATTGTTTATTAAATTTTCTTCGCATACGTACGAGTATAAGTATAAAGTAATAATAAATTCCGGTCTAAATTTTTTAATTTCAACACGGTCATAACGCAAGATATACGAGTATTTAACAATCACATTGTAAGTGAGTATGTATGTAGATATGTATATATATGGATGTTATAGGTTGTACGTTGTGTATTAATAAACGTAAAAAACCGTTAAGCCATGAGAGTTATAATAGTAATAATAATAAACGTGATAACTGATAGGGAGTGGGCGGCAAAGCTAAGCCCAGAGCTGTTGAATGTTGGCTGCGAGCTGTGTAAAGCGTGTGTGGAGAGTGCATAAAAAGTGTAAAAAAACTGTTAAAAAAATTATAAAAAAATTACAATTATGAAAAAAAAGCAAGCGCAGACGCAACATCATCACCACCGACTACTTTTCCTTTATAAAAAAAATATATATTAAGAGAAAACATATTTCAAATGTTTTTCTTTGTCTTGTGATGCGCGGGTGGCTCTTTGCTTTTACTATTATCGCTTAGCGTATTTTGGCAGCTTCGCACGTAGCCGGTATGAGTTGTTGTGTGTTTCAGTTGCCACTGCAAATGCACATGAACATACCATATATATGTATGTATGTACATAGACACATCCGGATTTTGTTGGCATCCGCTCAATACAGCCAGCCGCAATGCGGTCAAGTTGTTTTCATTTACTTTTTCTATGCGTTTGACATTTGGAGAAATTGTTAAGCTTTTGTGGCGCACATACAAACACACACATGCACACACTCACCCACACTTATTCATAAATATATCAAAACAACGAAGCGACACAAATCTGTTGCGCTTGCGCGTCAAATGATCATCAAACTAATGGCCCGCGGCATAAACACACCGCAAAGCCAGTGAGCTGCAGCTGTCTAACGCGTGGAAATGTGTGGCAAGTCAAAGGTTTCAGTTGACAAGAGGGATTTGGTGTAAAAACTTTCCCATTTTATACAATTTGCTTATTGATTCGTAGTCTTGTCTGGTGCGCTAACTAGAATTGCTATTGTAGTTACGTAATTATTTTAATTTAATTTAATTTAATTTGAACATATTGTTATTATTAGCTTAATTTTATTTATTTTCATTTAATATACTTTTTTAATTTAGTTTTAATTTTTTATTTTAATTTGATTTATTTTAATTCAGTTTTTTATTTTACTTTTAGCTTATTTTTCTAAATAAAATTAATTTGATTTTATTTTTTTTATTTTATACAACTATTAATATTACTTTTTTTAATTTACTTTTATTCTTTTATTTTATTATATATTTTATATTTAATTTAAGCTAATTTTTTTTCTAATATCTTTTATTTTAATTTAATGTGAGTTTATTTACTTTTTTAATTAATTTTTATTTTATTTTGTTATTTTCGTATAATTTTATTTTTACTTATTTAATTTTTTTTGTTTTATTTCATTTTATTTTATTTTATTTTACAAAATTTTATTCAAATTTAATTTAATTAAAACTGCTTTATTTTCATTTTCTTTTATTTTATTTTTTTATTTAATTTTATTTAATTTAACTTTATTTTATTTTATTTTATTTCATCTCATTTTATATTATCTTTTATTTCATATTATTTTATTTAAAGTTATTTTATTTTATAATTTAATTTTATTTTACATTATTTAATTTAATTTAATTTAATTTTATTTTATATTATTTTATTTTATTTTATTTTATTTTATTTTATTTTATTTTATTTTATTTTATTTTATTTTATTTTATTTTATTTTATTTTATTTTGTTTTATTTTTTTTAATTTTATTTTATTTTATTTTATTTTATTTTATTTTATTGATTTTATTTAATTTTATTTTATTTTATTTTATATCATTTTTTTATTTTATTTTATTTTGTTTTATTTTATTTTATTTTATTTTATTTTATTTTATTTATTTTATTTTATTTTATATTATTTTTTTATTTTATTTTATTTTATCTATTTTTTTTTTATTTTTTATTTATTTTATTTTGTTTTATTTTATTTTATTTTATTTTTTTTGTTTTATTTTATTTTATATTATTTTATTTTATTTTATCTTTTTTTTATTTTTTTATTATATTTTGGTTTATTTTTTTTAATACATTTTTTTATTATATATTACTTTACTTCATTATATATATTTTATTACATTTTAGATTATTTTATTTTATTTTATTATATTTTATTTTATTATTATATTTTGGTTTATTTTGTTTGTTTTTAATACATTTTTTTATTATATATTACTTTACTTTATTATATTTTATTTCATATTTTATTATTTGAAAAAACTGAATTAAATTGTTATTTAGTGTTAATGAATTTTAAATTGCTTTATTTTATTTAATTATATTATATTATTCTATATTTTATATTATTTTATTTTCTTTTTCTTTTATTTTATTTTATTTTGTTTTATTTTTTTTATTTTATTTTATTTAATTTTATTTTATTTTGTTTTATCTTGGTTTATTTTTTTATTGTATATTACTTTACTTTATTATATTTTATTTTATATTTTATTATTTGAAAAGAAAAACTAAATTAAAATGTTATTTAGTATTAATGAATTTTAAATTGCTTTTTTTAATTTTATTATATTATATTATACTTTATTTTATTTTATTTTATTTTATTTTTATTTATTTTATTTTATTTTATTTTATTTTATTTTATTTTATTTTATTTTATTTTATTTTATTTTATTTTATTTTATTTTATTTTATTTTATTTTATTTTATTTTATTTTATTTTATTTTATTTTATTTTGTTTTATTTTATTTTATTTTATTAGCAAAACTAAATTAAATTTTTGTTCAGTATTAATTAATTTTAGATTGTTTTATTTAATTTAATAATATATAATTTTATTTTATTTTATATTATTTCATTTTATTTTAATATTATTATTATTTGAGTTAATTAAATCAATTATTCATATAGACATGCATACATATATCAACTATTTAGCTCAAAACTGCTTGACGATTTGTTGTTCACGATGATTGATGGCGAGATCCACAGTTTCGCCAGAGTTTGTGACAAATCACGAATTGTTTGAGAAATTTCGACGCCTCAATATGTATATTTCTATTTACATACGTATAAACATATACATGTTTATATATACTTTTGGTGTGTTGTAAGCACTTTTTATGTAAACTTGTTGTTGTCGATTTAAATACTAAGTAGGGTATGAAGTTACGATTTCTTTAAGCTTGAATTATTTTTATTTTCATTTCATGCTTTAAGTGCTTTCTTCAACAAATTTCTTTTAATTCATTTTTTTTATTTCACTTATTTTTTTTTTTTGTAACGTTTTTGTTTTTTTATATGTTTACATTTTTACAATCTCTTTTAGTTTTTTTACTACATATATATGTATACCATACATACTCATGCACACGTACTTATGTATGTTTATATTGTAGATTTTTATTCGCTAGGTTTTGCTTTTGCTCGCGATTGGCTTGATTGTTTTTGTTGCTTATGTTGGATTCGTTTTGTTTTGTTTTTCTTGTTGAAGTTGTTGTTTATACATATGTACATACATAAAATCAGTTGACCTCAGTTGACCTCGTTTTGAATATTTGCCTCGCGCTATTTGTTGTGGTGACTCCAATGCTTAGCAAGTAGTACCCAGATATCTATGTAAATATGTTGGAATGAATGTAGTATGTACTCGTATATGTATATATGTTTATATATTTCTTGCTATTATTGTGACTCTAGACTGCTTTGTTGACGATTGCTGTTAGTAGTGCTGATTTTGTTGTTTGATTTTGGCGCTGCTAATTTTCATCAATGTTTTATTTTACTTCTTTGTGTTGCTTCAACTTTTCGCTCATTTTATCGCTACCCAGTATGTATGTATGTTTGTTTGTTTGTACATGTGCTTTCTGTCTAAACGTATATACACGTATGTAGGTATATAAATTTGTTTGTTCCAGCAATTGCTCTGTTTCTCGCTCGTTTACTCTTTCTTAGGACGATACTTAAAAATATTTTATTTTTCGCTTTTTATTCTTTTTACTTATATTTTTTCACCACTTTTTGTTTGATTTTGCTTTGTTTTATGTGGCTGCCCGCTACATTTAATTTAAATTTAATTTGATTTACATTGAGTGTATTTCACTATTTTGATAATTTACGAAGAAAGTTTTATTTATAAATTGCAGTTAGGTATGTATGCATGCATGTACACTTGAATTAATCTACATCAATTGGTGTTTAGTGATTTGATGTTTCGTTTATATGTATTTCTAAATTTTTCATTTTTATTTTTTATCTTTAATCAGTTTAATTGATATTTATTTTCTGAATTTTAATTATAATTCCAAATTTATTTTTATATTAATATTTTTTAGTTTTTCAACAAATTGCAAAAGAATTACATTTAAAAGATATCCAGTAAAATTTCCTACCTGACACACTTAGTCGCTTCTTTATCAGTGATTGCATGTGCCTATTCCCAGTATGGCTGGGCCATATGATATCTAATTATCCTGCAATGAATTGAACTAGCTAAAAACTAATTGGGGACTAGTATTTCCTATAAGGCCAGTTGTTCAAAAAATTTAATTCTTTATGCGCCAGCAATGCTATTTTTGAGCATAACTGAACTGGTTTTTAACTAGTATGAAGCTGATGAAAAGTCTGACTATTGGAGGGTCGCAATCGCCGAGTAAAAACAACCAAATACTGTTAGGAGAAAATTAAGAGGTATAATATAAACTAGTATCTAAATATATGCCACAACTACACGCAATTATACCAATTATTTTTTTCAAAGAAATCTAGTAGTTACAAAAGGTTGGTTAAATTTTCAAGGGCCGATGTTGATTTTGAATAAAACACAAACTATTTTGGAAATTATTGAAATTTTATTTTATTATGATATATTGGTATTACTCAATTATGTATGTAACAAAATATCGTCCAAATGAGCGCCGCGACCTCGGCGGCACACCTCCATACGATGGTCCAAATTTTCGATGACGCTGAGGCATAATGGAGTTTCTATGCCGTTAATGTGCCGAATTATCTCATCCTTTAACTCTTGAATTGTTGCTGGTTTATCGACGTACACCTTTTCTTTCAAATAACCCCTGAGAAAAAAGTCCAACGGTGTCAAATCACATGATCTTGGGGGCCAATTGACATCGCCATTACGTGAGATAACACGGCCATTGAATTTGTTGCGCAAAAGAGCCATTGTTTCGTTAGCTGTGTGGCAAGTGGCACCGTCCTGCTGAAACCACATATCGTCCACATCCATATCTACCAATTGTGGCCATAAAAAATTCGTTATCATCTCACGATAGCGAACACCATTCACAGTAACTGCCTGACCGGCCTCATTTTGGAAAAAATACGGCCCGATGATGCCGCCAGCCCATAAACCGCACCAAACAGTCACTCTTTGTGGGTGCATTGGTTTTTCGACACTCTTGGATTCTCATTCGCCCAAATGCGGCAATTCTGTTTATTGACGAATCCACTGAGGTAAAAATGTGCCTCATCACTGAAGATGATTTTCTTCGAAAATTTTCATAATAAGTCTGGATAACTTTAACACGTTGTTGGATTGTGTATCTCTCCATGGTTCAAATTGAGTAAGTCTGAAATAGAGAAATGTCAAATTAAATTCGGAAAAAAACTTGGCGTTTAGGTGTGGTTCACATTCAACATCGGCCCTTACAATTTAACCACCCTTTATTAAAATCACCTCGTTTTTGTTCACGGCCTAAACAAAGTGTACAAAATTAGTTTGTATATAAATAATGAAGTTGTTAAGGTTCAGGCTAATGAAGATTAGAAAGAAGTTATTAAAATAAAAAAAAAAATAAAATAAAAAAATAAAATAAAATAAAATAAAATAAAATAAAATAAAATAAAATAAAATAAAATAAAATAAAAAAAAAATAAAATAAAATAAAATAAAATAAAACAAAATAAAATAAAATAAAATAAAATAAAATAAAATAAAATAAAATAAAATAAAATAAAATAAAATAAAATAAAATAAAATAAAATAAAATAAAATAAAATAAAATAAAATAAAATAAAATAAAATAAAATAAAAAAAATAAAATAAAAAAAAAAATAAAACAAATAAATAAAAATAAAATAAAATAAAATAAAATAAAATAAAATAAAATAAAATAAAATAAAATAAAATAAAATAAAATAAAATAAAATAAAATAAAATAAAATAAAATAAAATAAAATAAAATAAAATAAAATAAAATAAAATAAAATAAAATAAAATAAAATAAAATAAAATAAAATAAAATAAGATAAAATAAATAAAAAAAAAATAAAATAAAATAAAATAAAATAAAATAAAATAAAATAAAATAAAATAAAATAAAATAAAATAAAATAAAATAAAATAAAATAAAATAAAATAAAATAAAATAAAATAAAATAAAATAAAATAAAATAAAATAAAACAAAATAAAATAAAATAAAATAAATTAAAGGCAAAAAAAAAATAAAATAAAAACAAAATAAGATGAAATAAAATAATATAAATAAGTAAAATAAAATTAATTACAATAAAATATATTAACATTAAAGAAAATAAAATAAAATAAAATAAAATAAAATAAAATAAAATAAAATAAAATAAAATAAAATAAAATAAAATAAAATAAAATAAAATAAAATAAAATAAAATAAAATAAAATAAAATAAAATAAAATAAAATAAAATAAAATAAAATAAAATAAAATAAAATAAAATAAAATAAAATAAAATAAAATAAAATAAAATAAAATAAAATAAAATAAAATAAAATAAAATAAAATAAAATAAAATAAAATAAAATAAAATAAAATACAATAAAATAAAATGACTAATATGTAATTAATAAGTATTTGGATATTAGAAAACTTAAGATGACATCTAATCTTGATATTTTTTATTTTTTATTTATTTTATTTATTTATTTAAAAGAGAAACAATTATTAATAATTATTCCACTTACAAACTAAAGCACTGGCTGCCAGGGCCTTCGGCTTATTTTTAAACTAATGTTAAAGTGTTATACAATTTAAGGTTATTAAAGTATCAAAATTATAGATTATTTCTAGCTTATGTGGTAATAATAAAAATACTACAAAAATATCAATAATATTTTATATTGGATAATGATTTTTTTTTTTTTTTATTTTATTATATGGTTATTTTACAAAGAGATACAAATTTTGCAATTAGTTTAATGTTACGGTCACTAGGGATTTTAAGATGATCAGATGGCTTGGAGTTGTTGAATATTCCACTTCTTATTACTTGTGAGTTTGGGCAGTTGTCGAGGATATGGATAACATTGAATTCAGTACAACCACAATGCGGACAGGTTGGTTTAGGTAGGCCTTTCAAAAGATGTTCATGAGTAGCTAGTGTATGCCCAATGCGAAGACGCATAAATGTTCTTATATCCTTGGAAAAAGGGTATGAAGGGTAGACTGGCCTTGTCCCTGACGTATTAAAATATTTGTAATGATGGTTGTAGCTACTCCACTCGTTAATGAATTTGTCACTGAGAACTTGGTTAGCTAAATTTTTAATATCGTTATCGGTGAAGTGTCCCGATACGTATAGTGGTTCAGAGCAAGCTTGTTTAGCTCTTTTATCAGCTATTTCATTGCCTTGAATTCCTATGTGCGCTGGTACCCACATTATTTTTATTTCATTGGAGTTTTGGAACAGAACGTTTCTGATCTTTATTATAATGGGGGTTTCGTTTGATTGGTTGAGGACAGCTTCAATGGCAGATTTGCTGTCAGAGCAAATAAGGGTTTTCCTATTATGTTGTGATGAAAAAAGTACTGCTTCTAGTAGGGCAGCGGCTTCGGCTGTAAATGCAGAGCAGTATGATGGAAGAGAGTATGCAGCGATGGTAGCACCTAGTATGTTTGTCACAGCAAATGCAGTACCGGTGTCTGATTTAGATCCGTCTGTATATAGTACCTCCCAACCTATTTTGTGGTGATCTAGAATTTCGTTATGTAGTTGGTGATATTCACTATTGCTGGTTGCATTCTTAAGGTGATGTTGCAAAGTATTAATAAACGATGATGTAAGGTTAAAGCAGGATGGGAATGCCGCTGTTTCGACCAATGATGGAGTTGCAACGATATGTAGTTCTTTTGCTATCGTTAGAGCGCGGATTATGGTAGATCGTCTTTTGTTAGTGTTTAAGTTACTAAGAGCGTTCTTTACTTGTGCCAACAACAATTTGTTCCGGATATTTAGTAACTTAGGTATAAGCGCCATCGTATTTTTGGCAGTTCTTTGGGCAATATTAGGTAAACCGGCTTCCGATAAGATAGGTATGATTGGTGAAGTTGCGAAGGCTCGAATACAGCTTCTAGCTGCCGCATGATAAGGTGCATAAAGAAGTTTGATATGGCTTTTTGCGCAATGCCCGTATATTGAAAGTCCATAGTCTATTTTTGATAGTAGTAATGCCTTGGTTATATTTGCAAGTGTATTTGTATGACATAAGGAGTACTTAGAAGACATAAATTTTATAATGTTAAGTCTAGTACATAAGCTTAGTCTAATATATTTACAATGGTCTTTAAATGACATACTTTTATCAAATACTAAACCTAATATTTTTAAGCAATTAGTGTGAGGGATTTCAATGTTACGAAAGGAGAGGGATGGAAAGGAGCATTGGTGTTTTCTGCAGATGTGAAAGGTGGTACATTTGCTTGTGGAGATATTGGCTCCAGATTCTTCAGACCATCTGCTGATTGCGTTTAGAACTTTAAGAAATATTTGCTTCACTTGTTGTAAGTCTTTATTTTTGGTAAAGATAATTACATCATCGGCATAAGCAAAATGGTGAATGGACGGACTGGAAGAGATTAAGGAGGTCACTTTGTTAAAAGCTATTATAAAAAGAGTGACCGATAATGGTGAGCCTTGGGGTATACCATTATATAGGTGATATATTTGTGAATGATGTTTATTAGCAGAAATAAAAAATTTACGGTGAGTCAAAAAAGATTTTACAATGTTATAGATTTTGGTACCAACTTGCCAACGCTTTAGTTCATCAAGTACTACATGCACCCCAATTTTATCGAAGGCCTTTTCAAAGTCTAAGCTTAATACGGAAATGTGATTACGAGTTGACATAGCTGTAGAGACAAAGTGTTCAAAATAAAGTAGAGGGTCCATTACCCCTAAGCCTTTTTGGAATCCGAATTGATGGGGGTCCATAAGGCCACTCACTTTTGCATACCACATGATTCGAAGTGATATAATTTTTTCTATAACTTTGGACATACAGGGGAGAAGGGAGATTGGTCTGTAATTTTCGATAAGATGGGGAGATTTGTTAGGTTTGAGGACTGGTATAATAGTGGCAATTTTCCATTGTTGCGGATAAATTCCGGAATCAAAGATGCTATTATACAGGTTAACGAGTCTATTTTTAAGAACTAGTGGGATATGTTTTAAAATGGGATACGATATTCTATCAGCTCCAGGCGTTTTTCCTGAAAGCGATGCAATTGTGGTATCAAATTCTATTGCAGTAATCGGTGAGTCAACCATAAGGGCTTTTGGAGGTGGGTAAGGGTTGGTATAATTTTCATTTAAAACATATTCTTTTTTAAGGGTAAATCTGTTATGAAAATTGTGATCATTTGAAAGGGATGACCATGTTTGGCCAAACTTTTCAGAAATATCTTTTAGCGAGTAAATTGGACCTTCTACTGTCTGGATATGATGTATACTAAATCGTTGAGTACCGGATGTCAGATATTTTATATCTGACCATATTTTCTTGGGACTCTAGGACGGATTTATATTCTCCGTGATTTTTTCGAACGATTTACGTTTAGCTGATTTTAGCTCCTTTCTAAATACGGCATTGGCTTTTTTATAATTTATTAGGTTGGTATCAGTCCTATTTTGTTTAAATTTAGACCACATTTGCTTTTTGTTGTTTCTTAGATAATTTAAGTTGTTGGACCAATAAGGAAGTTTTGATGAAAATTTTTTGGAGCTAGACTGAGGAATAGATAAGTGCGCGGCAGAGAGAATAATCGATTTTATCGCAGAAGTTTCGGCATTTACATTTTGGGAAGTTTGTTTTTTATTAGACAGAGATGTGGAAAGGGATGAAAAGGTTGACCAATCTGCCTTATCTGTAAGGAACTTGGGTCTGGGTTTCACATTATAGGTTTTAGGGATAGAAAGGGAAGTTATGATGGGAAAATGGTCACTGTTGTGGAGATCATCGATGGTATGAGTGGAAAGTTTAGGGGCTAATGTAGCTGAAGCTAGAACAAGATCGGGATGAGTGAATGTTCCATGGGTCGAAAAATGCGTTGGCGCACCATCGCTAAGTACAATAAGGTCGTGTAATAGTATTACGTCTTCCATTATTTCACCTCGTCTGTTTGTATTTGTTGAACCCCATAAGGGACTCCATGCATTAAAGTCACCTACTACTAGGATAGGGGTGACGATGCAGTTTAATATATTCGAAATATCTCTGACATTAAAGTTTTGGTGGGGGGGAATGTAGCAATTAATAATTGTAATTTTAAAACCAATGTCTATCTCGAAAGCTAAACATGAGATGTTTGAGCTGATTTGGATACGTTTGTGGCTTATTGTTTTTTTAATAAAGAGAGCTATCCCTTGTTTACACGAAGTATTTTGTCTATTGTTGTGGAAGTAACTATAATATTTATTATGAGGGTAAAAGGTTTTATTAAAGGGTAGATGAGTTTCTTGTATTGCTACAATTTCAGGAAAATATTCGTTAATTAGTATATTTAAATCTGGGTAATTATTGAATAGACCGTTCATATTCCATTGCAAAATTTGCATTATTCACTCTATCATTGGGGACTCCGTTGAAGGAGCTGTAAGTTGGGAAGGGTCTAATGCTGTAGAAGTAAGGTGAGAAAGTAGTGCGGACAACATTGTATGTGTAGATGAGTCATCGACTGATGTTGACATTGTTGCGTTGAGCATAGGCACTGTGGTGTTGTTTTCTTCGTTTCCTTTTTCGTTTTCATTTGTTTGTTTGACTGGTATATTGTTATTGTTGTAGTTAGTTTGATCGGCGTTGTTAAGTTTGTTGTTTTCTTGAATATTGTTAGTTTTTTGTTTTGTTATGTTAGCATAAGAAGTAGTGGTTGAAGTTACTTTAAGGGTGGGAGGGATTTGCATTTTGTACATTCGCATTGCTTCACGCATAGAACATTTGTTGTCTGTTTTTATTGTAATTATTTCTTTCATTTGTATATACTTGGGACATGACTTGCTGGACGCTGGATGACTACCTGAGCAATTTGCGCAAAATTTTCGTGAACAAGGCGAAGGAGAGTGGGGTGGGAGTGCACATTCGTCACAAACAGGGACATTTTTATTGCATCGTTTGGTCGTGTGTCCAAGAAGTTGACAAGACTTACATCTCATAGGATTGTCATAATATGGTCTTACCTTTGTAGTATATGAGATTTCAATTTTTTCGGGTAGACGGTACATGTCAAACGTAAGAAGAATAACACCGCTTGGAGTTGGTATATTGTTATTATATTTAGGGAATTTAAAAATGTTTACAACACCCTGTTCTTTCAAATTCTCTATGATTTCTTTATCTGGTACTTCGTTTAGGCATGGTGCGTAAACTGTACCTTTTACACAATTAAGATTTTTGTGGTAGTCACATTTTATTTCGCAGATTCCGAATAATGATTTTGTTGCTATGAACTTTTCAGCAATCTGAGTGTTTTTTACGAATAGCAACAAACTGCCATCTCTCAGTTCAGATATATTAATGATTTCCGAGCTTATATTTTTTAAAGCTTTATGTACCGCAAAACAAGAAAATTTGCTCAAAGGCTTAGCTGTATTCACCGCACTAACTACCAAATAT
This sequence comes from Ceratitis rosa, assembly GCA_037013455.1. Taxonomy (NCBI): domain Eukaryota; kingdom Metazoa; phylum Arthropoda; class Insecta; order Diptera; family Tephritidae; genus Ceratitis; species Ceratitis rosa. The sequence continues at coordinate 5,856,215 of JAWMAG010000031.1, read as the reverse complement.
TTGGGGTTGTCTTTTTTCACTGTTTTTAAATTGGGAAAATCTTCTAATATAATGTGTTTAGTTTTTTCTTTTTTCTTTTTGGGTTTTGAGCTTGAAGATAGCAGGGCAAACCTGTTATCCCCAAGAGGGGGGCGCCTGGGAGGCATTGTTTATTTTCTTTTATTAACACCAATAAAAGTCTATTTTTTATCACAAAAAAAAAAAAAAATAGAAATAGAATTATGTGCACTATGCGAACGAAAAAGATAAACGAAAGAGGGTCACTCAATACACAGTCGACACAACCGTACGCAACGCTAAATTTGACTAGATTTAAAACTCAAAGTCCTTACCCCAAATATCACATCTCTCCCGTTGTATTGTGCGAATGCATTTAATTTCTTGTAATTATATTAAAAAATATATTATATATATATTCTATACATAAGACTTTGTTACTTTTTCAAGAAATTTTGGTAAGAAATTTTAATTATTGTGATACACCTTACTTTAATAAAAAAATATTCCAAAAATTAACGAATGGACATTATATCGCAGATCGTTTTAGTAGTATGGAAAAGAGGGCTATTCGCAACTCTCATTCTGTTATATAAAATTTAAAAAAAAAATATCCACTGGTGAATAATAAATATATTTATAAGACCATGTGAAATTGCCTTGCTTAAAGACATGCTACTGAGACTCATCAAGAAATCAGTAAAATGTATGAATATGTGAGGGCTTTTTTAGCCCACAAAAATTTCTAATTTCAGTGAGTCAAAAATAAAAAAGCGGCATGTCTTTCGATCTTCAAATCATGTAATTGATGAAAAATGATACCTTTAAGAGAAAGCATAGGGACTTGAACTAAGAGCAAACCGATTGGAAAAGTTGCGCGTTAGAAAAAACTGGCAAAGTCCTAATGTAAAGATTATCATTAGAAACAAAATAAAAACTCTTTGAATTGTATTTTCAATTTTTCGCTACTTTACGTATTCCAAAATTTTTAATAAATTATTCAGCATCTTTTGTTTATACTCAGATATTCAATACGTGTAAGTATAAAAGAGAATTCGAGTTCGAAAGTTTCAAGGTTTCATTTTCTTCCCTATTCAAACATACATATGTATGTAAATATGTACGTATATGTAAGTATGTGCGAACTTCCAGCCAAGAACTCGTGTGTGAGTTGAAAAAAAAAATGTAAAGACGAAATTAAAATTTCTTGCAAATAAAGTAATCAACGTCCCTGAGACAGCCTATTAACGTCAAGAAGCAATCGAAAACAGACTGAGTTATAAGCGATCAGCTCATCGATCAATCGGATTCAAGAACTCAACATATTAAAATGCAAGAAATGTCAGCGGAAAGAAAAAAAGAAAACAAATTAAAATTGTTCACAGCAATTGAATAATGGAATTAAGCTTTATTGGGAAGTAGAAAATGGTGATATACACAAATGTATAAATATATATACTCATATAAAAAAAGAATCAATGTACGCATTTACTACATACATATACATATGTACCATATGTGTGTATATTATTCGAAATGTTCAAATAAATTCTTGGGAAGTGGGTGTTGAGTAATCACTGCCTGAGAAAATTCACTGGATTAATGTAAATTGTAGCATAGAAATAAAGAAATAAAAATAAAAATAAAAATAAGAGAATATGGAATAATAAAACTCAATAAAATTTCTGCGAATTTCATTTACAATCGAGGAAATAGCAATTGTTCTGGGTAATGCGAAGAAGCTACCCACAGAAAGAAAGATTAAATGAAGTGATTCGACAGTTTCGTTATGAAAGCTAACAGAAAGTATTGCAAACATATATATATATATACATATATATATTTTATATTTGTATATATTTAGAAATTTTGAAAAGTCATACAGTATGACACGTTGCATGCACTAACCCATAAATAGTGTCAAAGAGGGTTAATTTCGCATTACTTCTGATTGCCACTGTCATTATGACATTGTTGCTCTTAAATTCAATTGGAAATGGGGCGGAGAAAAAATTAATGAAAAGCGCAATGATTTTCGTATTTTTTTTTCTAAGCCACATTGTGTGGCGTGATAATTAATAAATATTGTGTCAAAATATGTAAATTTCATAATAATATTTTCACAAAATTTTTGTGGCATTAGCGCCATGCAACAGTTTTTTTTTTTTTTTGGGGAGTGAGAGTAGGCAAAATAATTGATTATGATTTTTTTATTTTGGATATTATTCGTTTATTTATTCAACTTTTATGTACAGTTATATAAATGTGATTGAAATTATTAATGTTTGTTATATGCGCTTTGATTAATTATGTGGCAGCTACAATGGATTGCGAAGCATTTAATGAAAGCTTGGAAAGCAAAAAAAAAATATTTTGAATTTCCTCTCGGTGGCATCAAAACGTTTTGAAACTGTGGAAATTATTATTATTATTTTTTGGATTTTTTTCATGAGGTGAGATACCGAAAAGAGGGAATAAATACATTTTATTTTTTTTATTTATTTTTACTTTTAGTGTTAATATTGGTCACTTATTATTCTTAAAGAAACTGAGCCAACCAAAGAAAAAGTTCATTAGTTAGAATTTTTTTGAGAACCGATTTGATTTCTTTATTTTTTCGTTGTTTATATTAGATCCGCCAAAGCAGTTTTTCTTCAGTCTTTATAATTATGACTTTATCATTGTTGTTGTTGTTGTTGTTGTAACCGCAAAACTATTCCTCAAAGTAATTTTTGGAGAATGTTGCGGGAATGACAGTCCTTGGCCGGATAAAAAATCCGGGTCGTTCCGGTACAAAGACCCGACTGTCGCGGGAACTATTGGATTTTAGTCGCCTTTTACGACAGGCATGCCTTACCACGGGTAAATTCTTGAACCCCTAACCCGCAGGGTTATGACTTTATCATTCTTAATCACTGGTTTAGTTTTAGGGTTTTTTTCTCGTTTTTTGGCAGAGTGCCCATGTGAATGAAGAATTTTCGGGTTCCACTCAGATATATCTCACAACTGAGCATATTTTGTTAGGACTTGAAATCCAAAACTGATTGAGTAGATATGTGGTCCATCCGTGAAGAATTCCCTTACGGTCAACCCAGTTCCACTTTGTTTCTACCACCGTCACTACCATTTTTGATCTACTACCTATTTCCTATCTGTTCTACTTCGCTACTCACGAAATACCGTCGTTGCTTCTATATCGATTGCCGCTATCAAGTTCTGTGGCTTCGGACAGCAATCGCCAGTGTGTATATCTTCAAAAAAAAACTCAATTTTAGCGCTGTGACAGCCTTGATTGAAATGTACGTCTACACTGTCCACATGCTGTTCGAGGATCTATGTATGTGTAACCTTGGAGGGTAGTATATAGTCAATCATTTGTTATGTTGGCCCTCAACGATATACCTCGGCAGTACACCGGCACTCGCAGTACTTCGGTAGAACTTCGTTTGCTTTCCGATACTGAAAGTGACGGTCTGTGCAACCTACTGATTGTAATGGCTTGCTCGCTCAGAGTATTTACTGAGAATATTCTACCAACTCTACTACATCCTCGAGTTTGCTGAACTCGTTTCGTTGGGTTTGATTTCAAATAGAGATGTTTAATTCTTGAAATTTTATCGGCTTTGAACTATTTAACCAGTCCTCTGCGCTATGGTACTTCAGTGAATAGTTCTTTTAAACTTTCTGAAAACTCCGCTGGAGAAAATTTTTCGATTTGGATGTAAAAAGTTTCATCTAAAATAATGTTAAAGTGGTATTTCGATTGGAATTCATCAATCTTACGACAGAAAAATTTCAATCGACCCTTTCATTTATCTTTGTTAGCAAATCAGTCGAGAAATTCCCTAAGGCAGGGTCATTCTAAAGAAAAAATCTCGGTGATAAATTCGAAAGTGTTTCTTGTTTACTTGTACCGTTTTATCCTTCACCCTCTGCAACAGCACCGCGTAATTAAATTACCGCCATTACTGTTATATACAACACATTTCAAACGTCCCGCAGTCGTCAGTTGCTTTAGCTCCGCTTCGACTCTGCCACTTCAACTCCAGTCATTGACCAATTAACGAGCGCAGATGAGCCCCACCCAGCAAGTTTTTCAAAGTCTCACAGTCATTCAGTCAGTCAGCTGACGTACAGTAGCTGTGATAAATATGTGCACGGCGGTCAAAAATGCTGTGGCAAGTTCAACTTATAGCCGCATATCTTCATCGCGCGCTGGGATGGAGTAATTTTAAAGCGTTAATAATATTTTTCTAATTCTTTTCATCAACCTGCCTGTTGCTTTGCTTATCTTACGTTGCTTCTTATTCATGTTTTGACGAGCGTTTTTTTTTTGTTTTTGTTTGCTTTGCACAATTTGTGGGATTTTTTTCTGATTTTCTCAGATTATTTTCGCTCATAGTCTCTGCTTTATATTAAAGTTCACTTTTTCTTTGTTGTTGCAAAGCGTTCAAGTCAACGGAAGACTAGCCAACTAATTTCATAGTATTTTTTTCCGTTCGTCTCTTCAATTGAAGAATCGTTGTAAATCCCTGTCTGCTGTTTAGTTTCTGTTGCGATCTCTGTTCGCCATATTCTTTTGTTGTTACATACTAGATACAGCTAAGTGACTCTTAACTCGTTTCTTCTTGGCATTTTTTTCTATTTTTCTCATATTTATTTCTTTTTTAATTTTTTTTATTATTTTTTATTTTGTTATTTTTTCTTATATTTTTCTGCTTTGTCTGCCAACATTCCATCATCATTTTCTTCACAGCTTATTTATATCTATTAATCCGCCTTCAATATACCGTCAGTGGCGGTGAACGACGCGACGCACAAGTCATCATAGACACAGACGTGCCCACACCACCTACCGTCTCCCACTGCCGTTGTAAGCGTCGTCACCAATGCCATTCTCCAGCGTTGTGGCATTGTCCGGTGCAGTTGTGGCTCTTTGTAGAGTGGTATCTATGCATGTATGTTTGTAATGTTTGTAAAAAATATTTTACTTCTTCATACATGCCACCTCATTATTGTTGCTTTTTGTAATTTTAGTTTTTGTTTTTTTTTCTTTTTTGCGACTTCTTTGCTTCCTATATTTATCATTCGCATTCTTCATTTAATTTAGCTTTCTTTTTTTGATTTTTCATTATTTATTTTTGCCTGCGTCTCAAAGTGTAGTTTTTGTTCTTGTTATTGTTGTAGTTGTTGGTATTTTTATATTAATTTGTAAGAACTTTTTTTCTTTTATTTGCTGGCGTTGAATTTAAGACTTTGATATTGTCTGTATTGGACACTGGTCTCTCAAATAATCTGTATGTTTTCAGTACATTGGAGGGTTGATTCCTGGGCAGATTAAGATCCCAGATTACAGAAAATTATTATTTTCTTTGTAACGGTCGCCCCTCGGCAGGGTATGCCATGCCCTCGGAGTGAAGTTCTGACTTGAAATTAAAAATCATAAAAATCCATCAGGCATTGGGAAACTTATTAGAATAAACTGAAAGCACCTCCGTCAAGTGGAGCAGGAGTTCGAATAAAAATCGCTTCAGCGTTCAAGTAACAAAATTTATTCGCTCTCAAATTGACTAAAAAGTTATATTTCTTCGAAAAGGGTTCATCACTCACAGTGAAATTCCAACGATTTATAAATTCCAGTATGTTTTCAGCACTCTTAAGCTTTGCTTAAGTCATTGAGCAACAACTTGAGTGAGTATTATAGTATGCAGCAATAAAAGCTCTAGGTTCGAGCAGCACAAACTCTCACCCTCCTTGGGTCCCTGGTAACAGAAAAATGGAGGAAATTGTAGGGCAGACGAACCTTCTAGGTAATATAGGACAAAGCATACTATTCTGCCAATTAAAAAAGGGTTGGAATATCTCTATCTCCATTGGAAACTGCTATTAAAGCACTACATTCACGGAGAGGCCGCGAGATGGTGGGGAAAAAATTCAGTTGTCACCCAAGTCGCATCAAACTTTGCCGAAAAGGGACAAGAGATGTTGGAATGACTCAGATTTTTTGTAGAAAGAAGAAACCTGACGGTTATAGAACAGCAAGCAGAAAAACTGGGGGCTGCAGAAATGACAAGGAGGATGAAAAAATTTTCCAAATGTTATGTGATTTCCCTACTCAAGCAGAGAAGTAGACCTTCGCATTTTTGAATTCGGTTTTATTCATAAAATCCATAGGGAAATCTAAGTGAGATCGTAACACAAGGCCCTATTTTGGCCTA
>JAWMAG010000031.1:5825000-5845000 GCA_037013455.1 Ceratitis rosa | reverse complement strand
TTTGTTGTTGCGTTGTCTTTTTTTCAGTTTCGCGTTGTACATTTATTTGTAGCATTCAATTTGTTGTTGTTTTTTCAACTCAATATATTTTTCTTTTGTATGTGTTTCTTTTTTTCCAAAACGCTTTGCAGCTTAACTAACCGTCTAATCGATTGCGTTGCCAATAAGAAGTTGTTAAAAATAATGTAAAAATTAAAAAAAAAGAGAAAATGATTTTGGGAAAAACATGAGAAACTACAAGCAACCTCAACACGTTTGCGGTATATTGCTATTGCTGCTCTGTGCTACAACAACAAACGATTTAATAATGCTAACGATGAATGGTCGGGTGTAGAAGCAGCAGCAGCAGCAGCAGCAGAGGTGTGAACAACATATGCCGTTACCGTTGCTATTGCTTTGGCTTTTGCTCTCTATTGTTGTTGTAACAATATTTTTTCTTGTACCTCTGATTCGCAAAATAAACTGGATTTATTGATTAAGCCAAATAAATCGAATTATGTAATCTTATTAGCCAATAACTGTGATTTTGCTACATATTTATGATATTTGTTGTGTTTGCACGTATGTGTGTATGAACACATGTATGTATGTATGAGTGAACGTGTGCATTTAAGCAGCTTTTGGAATTTTTTTGGCATGAAATGTTTAGTGATTTTATGATATATTTCAAAATAATTAAAAAAAAAATTAAATTAATTAAAAATTTTATTTGAATAACTATTTTAATTTTATTTTATTTTATTTTATTTTATCTTATTTTATTTAATTTTATTTAATTTTATTTTATTTTATTTTATTTTATTTTATTTTATTTTATTTTATTTTATTTTATTTTATTTTATTTTATTTTATTTTATTTTATTTTATTTTATTTTATTTTATTTTATTTTATTTTATTTTATTTTATTTTATTTTATTTTATTTTATTTTATTTTATTTTATTTTATTTTATTTTATTTTATTTTATTTTATTTTATTTTATTTTATTTTATTTTATTTTATTTTATTTTATTTTATTTTATTTTATTTTATTTTATTTTATTTTATTTTATTTTATTTTATTTTATTTTATTTTATTTTATTTTATTTTATTTTATTTTATTTTATTTTATTTTATTTTATTTTATTTTATTTTATTTTATTTTATTTTATTTTATTTTATTTTATTTTATTTTATTTTATTTTATTTTATTTTATTTTATTTTATTTTATTTTATTTTATTTTATTTTATTTTATTTTATTTTATTTTATTTTATTTTATTTTATTTTATTTTATTTTATTTTATTTTATTTTATTTTATTTTATTTTATTTTATTTTATTTTATTTTATTTTATTTATTTTATTTTATTTTATTTTATTTTATTTTATTTTATTTTATTTTATTTTATTTTATTTTATTTTATTTTATTTTATTTTATTTTATTTTATTTTATTTTATTTTATTTTATTTTATTTTATTTTATTTTATTTTATTTTATTTTATTTTATTTTATTTTATTTTATTTTATTTTATTTTATTTTATTTTATTTTATTTTATTTTATTTTATTTTATTTTATTTTATTTTATTTTATTTTATTTTATTTTATTTTATTTTATTTTATTTTATTTTATTTTATTTTATTTTATTTTATTTTATTTTATTTTATTTTATTTTATTTTATTTTATTTTATTTTATTTTATTTTATTTTATTTTATTTTATTTTATTTTATTTTATTTTATTTTATTTTATTTTATTTTATTTTATTTTATTTTATTTTATTTTATTTTATTTTATTTTATTTTATTTTATTTTATTTTATTTTATTTTATTTTATTTTATTTTATTTTATTTTATTTTATTTTATTTTATTTTATTTTATTTTATTTTATTTTATTTTATTTTATTTTATTTTATTTTATTTTATTTTATTTTATTTTATTTTATTTTATTTTATTTTATTTTATTTTATTTTATTTTATTTTATTTTATTTTATTTTATTTTATTTTATTTTATTTTATTTTATTTCATTTTATTAATGGAATTAATTAAAAATTTTGTTTGAATAACTATTTTTAACCGATCCAATAGCAGTAAAAATATTGTGCCATGGAAAGAGAGAATTTTTGTAGAAGGAAGAATGTTTTATATTATATGTTTTTATTTCTATATATACTTTAACTGTTGGTCCCCCCTTGACTTGGTCGCTTCCTGGATGACGAATGTCCTTTCTTTAATACTTAAAATTATGCTGAAAAAAATAAATTTTTCAAAGAAAAAGAGGAGTTAAATGATTTTTTTCTTTTCATACTAGCTTCCGTTTTATCTTATTGGGCTCACACAATAGGAGCTTGAAAATAGCACTGCTGACATCACGATACACAGTAAAAAAATTTAAACTGTGTTTCCATTTTTTAATAATTTTTCTTTAAATTCTATTCAAAGAAAAAAATACTTTTCCATATTTAACAATGAAACTGTTGTTCCATATTGTTGCACAACTTATTTTCGAAAGTTTTCGATAATTTATACCCATTAAAACTTGCTTCAAATCATACAATAGTTTTTTCAACTGTTCACACTGGCATGCAATTAGCTAACTCAGCCATTATTTGCAGCGAAATTAAAGTCACATGCTCATGTTTTAAAAATACTAAAAACGTTACAAAAATCTTCCTGTAAACCTGGTATTAATGGTATTAAATTATAATTATATTTATTAAAAAATATTTATTAAATTAAAGAAAATTCAAAAACCCGAACAATTACACCGCCAAAAAATCCAAAGTTTTCGATAAGAAACTAAATATTCTTTTGGATATATTTCGAAGAAATATTTGCGAAACATTTCGATAATTTTAATTTTTTATTTTTACTATTTAATATTGTTTTAAATTTATTTCACTAATTTTCAATTAATTCAAGATAACATTTTCGAGTTTTCATAAGATTTTTAAAATGATAAAAAATTATAAATTTTAATAAAGCCCCCATTTATTATATATAAACAAAAAATATAAATTATATTCTAAGATAAAAAATTCAAATTGTTTTCGATATTTTTCCAAAAATATATATTTTCAATGCTTTCCAAAAAAATGTATATTTTTCAGATCAAAAGTTTTAATTTTTTTCTTTTTCTTTTAAAGTTAATTATATAAAATAAAAATGCTGTTCACACCAGCCGTCATTTTCTCGTTTCTATTAGATTAAGCTGGATGGAATGGAATTGGATTATATTTATCCAAACACTTAATAAATTTGTTGAATTTTTAAGTGACATTATCGTATATTCGAAGAATTATTGAAAACTCGTGATTTAAAGAAAAGAATGAAGAATTATTTTTCAACATTTTTCTGTAAAAAATTATATTCGATATTTCTCAAAAAACAAAAAAAAAATAAAATTTTAATTTTATTATTTTATTTTGTTTTATTACAATTTTTCATGTTTTTATTGAGAATTTATTTGATATAAAAACGTTAGTGACATTGATATGAAATTTACTACTTAATTATTTCATTGGAACATAGCAATAATTACATATTTAAATTTTTTTATTAAAAACATCAACGGCCCAACAATTTCAATCTCGTATGAAGACAAAACAAAATTAGTTTTCAAACCTTGCAGTTTCAATTATTATTTTCAATAAATTTGGAACAAAAATTTTGTTAATTCTCGATAATTTTTTTTTTTTTTCATTTCAATTATTTATTATATATTTCTGATGAAATACCATCATTTTTATTATTTTAATATAAATTCCCATTTTTGTAAAATTATTATAACAATTTTGAATTGTTTTTCAAAGTTTTAGGAAACAAAGATAATGCAAACAAAATTAATTTTCGATATTATTTGTGCAAAATTAAATTCTTTGACTAAATAAGCGATTACACAGATAAATATGAATAAATAGTAGTATAGGTTTGTAAATATTTTTAAATTGGATTTTTTTTACAATAAAAAGGAGTGGAGCATTGCGCACTAATTGCCATTCAATTAGGCATTTAAGAAGACAAATAATTTACAGGCAATTAGAACCTAACTAGAAAGAAATTTATTGTTATATTCAGAATGCAAGTTAAGGTTTCAAAAACGATTTAATTATATTTCATTGAAAACTTTTCCTTTTTTCACAAAAACATAATAATAGTAATATTAAAATAAGGCCAAAGCTGAAAGAATCCGTTATATAATTTTACCAAAATAACCTCATTCAATCAATGAACAAACCAATTGAGTTACATTTAATCATCACGAACATAATTACCATTGTGCCGATAATGCAATGGCGTCTCCATTATGTCAAACCACTTTTCAGAAAATACAATAAAAACCATTTCAAACCGAAACTGAGCCACTGAACGGCTGAGACCAACAAAAAAAAAAGTGTGACAAAAATGGGCAAATCATAAAAACTACAATAAAAACGCCTGCAACCGTAGCGGCAAGTGTGGCGGCGCTGGCGGCGAAAATCGTAGATGGCAAACAATCAACAATGACAATGCGTCGCACAACAAATTGTCAAACGAGAAAAGCGTGCGTCGGCGCATTAAATAGCGATTTGTTTGAATTTTTTTGATGCAACATTGTTGCAATGCATTGTCTTTTTCTCCAGTTGCCACATTCGTTTTTTTTTTAACCTAGTGAACGCAAAGGTAGTGCGGAACTAAGCGAAATTTTGTATCATGAAATCAGTTAAGTAATGATTCTGAGAGAATCTGGAAAGATTTAGAAAAAGTCTGTCTTTCAACCAATTCCGGTTTTAGTTCAGAAAAGAACTTCCTTTTGGCTACCTGATGCTTTTAGGAGCTTCTTTTCATCAGGTCTCACTGAAAACTCATGAAAAAGCCTCAAAGCCAGAGCTCTACTTAAAAAAGCCATATCTGTCCTTTGTAGAGGTGCTCCGACAACTGATTGGGCAATCGGTGCTCGTCAAATAAAAGTCGAAAACTTTCCCGACTATCGGAGCTTAAGAGCAGCGGGTAGCTTAGAACTCACGTCTAGATGTTTTGTAACTTCTGGAAAAATAATAAACGTTTCCTTTCTGTTGAGGAAAATTCTAAAATTCAATATTTTCTATACCCATCAAAAACTTCACTGGGTATAGGCGCTTCGGCTACCCCCGTACACGACGTCTACATATTTATACGTTTCGTTTAGTATTGATTTAACAAGTTGTTCGTTTAGCTGGTTGGTTTGTTGGGCTGCGCAGGCGCAAATTAAATTCACGCAACGCGACACACAAAACGTGAGGACCGCAAATACAAAGCTATAAAACACACAACTAGAGTTGTTAGCAATTTCAGCGGCAGCAACAGCATTGTCAACAAATTGCTTAGCCCAACAACAAGCCATTGGGGGGATGGATGGATGAATGGCTGGCGTTTGGATGCTTGCTTGCGTTGCGTTGCGTTAACATGATTGTACTAGTTTTTTGTTGGCGGTGTTGCTGTTGCTTTTGTTGTTCGCCGCTTTTTCATCAGCAGCTAAATTTATATGATAAAAATTACCACCTCAAGGTACATACGTGTATATACATAAGTGAAAGAGGGGTTGGGGACGATAACATTTGGGCAACAATTGCTTGCGACCTACCACATTTTTTATTATTTGTCGGTTCATTGAACTCTCAATATGTCACCAATTTCATTCGCCTTCACAGCCTACAGCCGGCAGCCGCTAAACCCTCACAAGTGTTGATGATGGCGGCGGTGGCGGCAACAATGGAAGCTGCGCGATAATTTGACATACACTCGCTTGTGAGCTCGAGTAGAGATGTGTGTGTGCGAGGCAGTTGACACTAACAAAATGTGGCTCTTGTTGTTGCTGTTGTCACACTGATTATGTCACACATTTGCTGCTGCGTCAGCCACAAACGAAAACTAAACATTTTGTACTCCAACAAAAGCAGTGTTTGTACAACAATTGCAACAAATAAACACAGCAGTAATGGGGGAAAAACAACAACAACAATAGTGGAAAAGTGTTGTTTTTGTAAAACTTTGTACATATAGCGCTCATTTATGTTAAACACATCACAATGTTTTCTGCATAGATCACCTAACTGCATCGGTGTCGGTAGCAGAATTCAGTCGCTGATGTTGCAGTAGCAGCGCTGTTGATATATTGCTGCTCCTACACAACAAAAAGAAGCATTCGCTTACCTGCAGATGTTTTTAGAAAAGTCTGTATCTATCTTTTGTTAGTGCCGTGCCACAAATACATACATATACATATATGTTTATCGGAGCATATACACAGTATTCATAATGATTTGGTAAATTAAAAATATACGATGTGCCGTCAAATTAAAGACACATTAAAATAACTAAAATAAAATAAAATAAATAAAATAAAATAAAATAAAATAAAATAAAATAAAATAAAATAAAATAAAATAAATTAAAATAAAATAAAATAAAATAAAATGAAATGAAATGAAATGAAATAAAATAAAATAAAATAAAATAAAATAAAATAAAATAAAATAAAATAAAATAAAATAAAAAAATAAAATAAAATAAAATAAAATAAAATAAAATAAAATAAAATAAAATAAAATAAAATAAAATAAAATAAAATAAAATAAAATAAAATAAAATAAAATAAAATAAAATAAAATAAAATAAAATAAAATAAAATAAAATAAAATAAAATAAAATAAAATAAAATAAAATAAAATAAAATAAAATAAAATAAAATAAAATAAAATAAAATAAAATAAAATAAAATAAAATAAAATAAAATAAAATAAAATAAAATAAAATAAAATAAAATAAAATAAAATAAAATAAAATAAAATAAAATAAAATAAAATAAAATAAAATAAAATAAAATAAAATAAAATAAAATAAAATAAAATAAAATAAAATAAAATAAAATAAAATAAAATAAAATAAAATAAAATAAAATAAAATAAAATAAAATAAAATAAAATAAAATAAAATAAAATAAAATAAAATAAAATAAAATAAAATAAAATAAAATAAAATAAAATAAAATAAAATAAAATAAAATAAAATAAAATAAAATAAAATAAAATAAAATAAAATAAAATAAAATAACACAAAAGAAAATGAACTGAAATTAATTAAAATAAAATTAAAAAAATTACAATTAAATTAATTGAAATTAAATTAAATTAATTAGTACAGCAAATTGATTATAACAATAAAGTTATAGGAAGTATAGTAAACTAAATTAAAATGAAATAAGATGAATTTTTTGGGATTAGGGATATTTAGTTTTGAGATGGGATGTTCGAATATTAGTTCTGGTGAATAAAACTTGTTTTCGGATAAAAGGTTCTGGGTACTTCTGAAGGATTTGGAAAAAGTTATAAGGTTTCTTTGAAATATTTTACCGATTTAAAGTGATCTTTTGTGGAACTTCGTCAATAATAATTTAATCTGCATTTCTGTGGTTAAGTCTGCTGGACAGAAAATATAAAAAAAAGTTTAACACCCGGGGAAAGCATTCGAGATCAGGTTAGAGATTATGCTGATAATTCTTTTGAATTTTTAGGCGAAAAGAATTTCGTATATAACTCATACACAGTGTATTGCATCGAGATATTGGCTGAAGATGAATAACGAAATAGACTCAATATGAGAGTTTTTCTGTAGAACTTATGTAATTATGAGGAGATTCTGTTTTAATTTTTAGAAAATTACAAGCGCAATTGTAGTTATATTATAAATATGTATGAATATAACATACAAATTATGCCATGTTAATATACACCGGAATCATGACATAGGTGGGAAGCAGGAAAATGCGAAAATGCCCACAAAATACAACAAAAAATTCATAATTTCGAAAAACTTTTGTCATTTACGGCGAGAAGATATAAATTTAGAAATGCAAAATGTAATAACTACACCAAAACTGAAACATAAAACAATGGATTTAATTGTATCAAAACAGAAAAAATGAAAGGAAACAACTTAAACAGCTGGAGTGGCACCCTCCACCATTCACCACTTACGTGTATGTACATGTGCATGTATGTGTTAAACGTGTTATTTACACACGAGCAACGAATAAAAATAAATAAATTTCCCAACAATTGTCTTTGGCATGCGATGAGATGGGACGCTGCGATGAGGTGACGATAACACAGCGTGGCAACAGAAGAATGTGCCCTGAAGGTTAGGCGGAATGTACTCGGAATGCTCGTCAAATGTCGTGTTGATCGTGAAACTACTTACGGAGTAAATTTTCCACCTCTAAATAGCAACTAATTTTTGGCTTAACGCTGTTTGAACTTCATTCTATCACCAGTCTGTCATTCGTATAATTTTATGCGTATGTATGTACGAGTATATGTGTATGTAATAATTTAACTGCGTCTGCGCGACTGTTGTTGTTTTGGGAAGCACCTAAACAACGCGTGTCGCGGAAGTAAAAAAAGCATAAAACGTGAGTAAAAATACTCGATATGGACAAGCAAACAAAAATACATATATATGTATGTACATATGTAAATATTTTTGAAAGTTTTTATGTTGCGTGGGTGAGTACATTAAACTCGCTACTTTCTTTACATATTTATATTTATTTTTACAAATTCGGTGTTGAGCAGCTGTCGCCAGAGAGCAACAAACTTAGTACGTGTCATCAAGAAGGTGACGAAAAAAAATGATTTCAAATAAAATCGTTGTGGGAAAGTCATTTTAAGCTACTTAAGCTAATAACGTAAATTTAAATTCTACCTACACGTAAGTACATATACATAATTATGTATCTTATTTCTTATTATTAAGTTTATTCTATTCAAATTTTTAATTTATTTTGTGTTATTTTAATTAATTTTGTATAACTTTAATTTTTTAGTTTTATTTCATTTTAGTCTGGTTTATTTAATATTTAGTTTTTTTTATTTGTGCTATTTTTAAATTTTATTTATTTTATTTGTGTTTTTTTAGAGATTTCGTTCATTTTGGAATTTAAAGTGTAATTTAAATTTATTATTCAATTAATTTCTTTATTTTATTTTATTTCTTATTTTTAGTTTTTTCTATTTTATTCTTTCATATTTTATTTTGGCTTACTTCATTTTAATATTTTATTTCATTTTAGTTATTTTATTTAGTTTTAATTTATATTACTATATTTCATTTTTGTTTAGTTTATTTTACATTATTTTATTTTATATTATTTTATTTTATTTAGTTCATTCTATTTTATTTTATTTTATTCTATTTTATTTTATTTTATTTTATTTTATTTTATTTTATTTTATTTTACTTTATTTTATTTTATTTTATTTTATTTTATTTTATTTTATTTTATTCTATTTTATTTTATTTTATTTTATTTTATTTTATTTTATTTTATTTTATTTTATTTTATTTTATTTTATTTGATTTTATTTGATTTGATTTTATTTTATTTTATTTTATTTTATTTTATTTTATTTTATTTTATTTTATTTTATTTTATTTTATTTTATTTTATTTTATTTTATTTTATTTTATTTTATTTTATTTTATTTTATTTTATTTTATTTTATTTTATTTTATTTTATTTTATTTTATTTCATTTTATTTTATTTTATTTTATTTTATTTTATTTTATTTTATTTTATTTTATTTTATTTTATTTTATTTTATTTTATTTTATTTTATTTTATTTTATTTTATTTTATTTTATTTTATTTTATTTTATTTTATTTTATTTTATTTTATATTATTTTATTTTATTTTATTTTATATTATTTTATTTTATATTATTTTATTTTATTTTATTTTATTTTATTTTATTTTATTTTATTTTATTTTATTTTATTTTATTTTATTTTATTTTATTTTATTTTATCTTGTTTTATTTTATTTTATTTTATTTTATTTTATTTTATTTTATTTTATTTTATTTTATTTTATTTTATTTTATTTTATTTTATTTTATTTTATTTTATTTTATTTTATTTTATTTTATTTTATTTTATTTTATTTTATTTTATTTTATTTTATTTTATTTTATTTTATTTTATTTTATTTTATTTTATTTTATTTTATTTTATTTTAATTTATTTTATTTTATTTTATTTTATTTTATTTTATTTTATTTTATTTTATTTTATTTTATTTTATTTTATTTTATTTTATTTTATTTTATTTTATTTTATTTTATTTTATTTTATTTTATTTTATTTTATTTTATTTTATTTTATTTTATTTTATTTTATTTTATTTTATTTTATTCTATTTTATTTTATTTTATTTTATTTTATTTTATTTTATTTTATTTTATTTTATTTTATTTTATTTTATTTTATTTTATTTTATTTTATTTTATTTTATTTTATTTTATTTTATTTTATTTTATTTTATTTTATTTTATTTTATTTTATTTTATTTTATTTTATTTTATTTTATTTTATTTTATTTTATTTTATATTATTCTATTTTACTTTATTTTATTTTATTTTATTTAATTCTTTTTATTATTTCATTATATTTAATTTTAATTTATTTTATTTAGTTTATTTTTTTTAATTTAATTTTATTTTATTTTACTTGCTTTATTTTATTTTATTTTGTTTCATATGATTGTATTTTATTTAATTTTAGTTTATTTTGTTTTATATAATTTATTTTATTTTATTTTATTTAATTTTAATTTATTTTATTTTATTTTATTTTAATTTATATAAATTTTTTTATTTGTTCTTTTTATATTTATTTAATTCTAGTCTTTTTACGAGTAGTTTGATTAATATTTTTTTCTTTTATTTATTTTTTGTTTTATTTATTCATTTAATTCATTCCAGTGTTTATTAAGTTTTACCTTAAATACGAGCCTCTGCGTCGTCGTTCTCAGCTCTCAATTAAATTCTCCTTATTTTTTTCGTATGAGGTGTTGTAAGATGTTTCTCTATGGCAAGGTAATTCAAATTTACACTTTCGATAGTAAGAAAACAGGTGCATAAGGGTTGTTCTTAACACTTTACCACTATTTTGTAATTCAGTTATTTCAAGATCCAATTGACCATGATTAAACGTCATTATCATTTTAGTATAATAAAATTTCCTCAGCATATAACAAGAAAAGGAAACCCCTAAACATGCAGACACCGTTCTTCTCCTCAATCGTCAAAGGAAATTCCCCACCTTAATGCTGCTCGCATTAAGAAAATCACTCAAGCATTAATTGCACACTCTCACACATTCATATTTGTCTAAACAATCCACTTTATTTGCGTTAAAGTTTCCTATTGTTTATGCATAATTTCAATTCTCAGACGTTTTTGTTCGTCCGCCTGCGTGACTATTTCACTTGTTGTTGTCGCATTATATTCCGCTGTTGTAGTTAAGTTTGCGTAAATGTAAAATTAGCAGCTTATCTTTGATATCTCTTCGCTGGCGAACGCAAACGCGATGTGACGCGCTGAAGCCTTTCAAGAGCCGCAAAGCGTAGACAAACAAAGTAATAAATAGAAAGGGTTAATTATTACTATGAAGCACTACTAACAACTGACAACAACACCAACAGCAACATTGGCAGCGACAACGACAGCAAACGCTTAACGTGTTAAAAGTGGCTGTGGCGGTTTTAGGGGATGTGCTGTTGTTGTTGCTGCTGACTGACACTGACATTATATTACACATCGTTTTATGCCAATTAATGTTTCACACAACAACAAAGATTAAATAATTCAACTAAATAGTCGAATAGACAGACTGACTGACTGACTGACTGACTCCATTTCACTCCATTTGATGGCCAAGTTGACGCTTCTGCGGCTGTTAATGAGTGCAAAATCCACTTAGAGAAAAATTATTACAAACGTAGCTACATACATATGTACACATACATATGTATATATACACGTATGCATGAAGGAGTGTATGTAAGTGCGGTGTGGCAAGTTAAAGTTTTATCGGCTGTGAAAATCGCTGAAGCGCTATGTTGAACCGCCGCATATACACACACATACACATATGCAGCCATACATTTGCAACATTTCACGCTTGACACCTGTTTTTGTAGTCACTCTTGTTGTTGTTGTTGTTGTTGTTGTTCTCTCAGTAGCATGGTAACTGATTTTTATTGTTATAATTACTAGCATCTCTGTTGTAGGGGGAATCGGCCCATTTTCATTTACATTCTTCTACATAGTCCCCTCTTCCGTCGGCTTAACTTTTTTCTTTGTTTTTGTATTATTATTATTTATTTTTAAATTTTTTTCTTGCCTAAAGTTTTTACTTTTTAAATTTAATTGTATTACATTATGAAAACAATAGCTGTGAGCTTGAACTGTTACCAACCACCACCATCATAGCAACAAAAACAACAACAACAAAAACGATAGCAGCAACAAAAATATGAGCAACAACTTGTCGAGCAGATAATTAAACAAACACTTAATTATACTTAAAGAAAATTGGGGGAATTCGTAAATGGTTGGCTTATTGCAAAAAAAGACATAACTAAATTTTTCCAAAATTAATTTTTTTTCAAATACTGTGTTACTAAAAAATGTTTTAATACTTATTTTAACCTATATGAATGATTTTCTTTAATAAATATTTGTATTTGAGAAATAAAGAACTTAGAAATCCTACAAAAGCTGTGATTTGAATATTTATAAGATAAATTATATTAGAAGAAACTGGAAACTCATTTAGGCCGGCAAGAAATGCTCCGCTGAGGCCGACTGAGGATAGATATCACAGTTATCCCGATTATGGCAAGAGCTGACTGCAGACAGTTCGTCTATGTGGTAGTTGGAAGATATCTGGCTAAAGTAGAACTTCATAGTTCTGAGCTCGTGGCTCAGCAATACCACAGTCTCCAAAGATATGCACCATTTCAGAGGTACAAAAAGAGGTGCATCAATACATACCCTCCTAAGAATCAGCCTGGATGCGGAGATCATTCGTTATTAGGTAGTCTTACTTGCCTAGCGGGTGCTATGCGCAAACAGAGTTCTTCCTCTCTCCCTCCCTCAAATGCATAAAATAATAAAACTCTGAGATACAGGTGGCTCTATTTTGAATGAGTTCTAGCCAGGTGACCAGGCCAGAGTCTGACTAAAAGGCAGAAAGTGAAAGGAGATGCCTACCAAACTCAGAAGGGAGTATCCCATAAAGGACCTCCGGTAATTTATTGATGGCGAGAAGACGGTGATAGCGAATTTCAAACTCTAATCGCTAGCGTGGGCCGGCTAAAAGGTAAATGTGAGCTGAAGAGGCTAAGCCGCTAGCCAAAAGGCTGAAAACGAGAACGTGATAACCAATAAGTCTTTTGCTGATGTGGTCCGAAATAGCTTTATTATTGGCGTCAAATCAAAATAATAGCTTGTGACGGCGAGAGATCGGTAAGCTTCTGCTTGTTAATGACCCCATTGTACCCCGGGCCAAAAGTGGCGAGAAAACTAGCTACGGATTTCCTAAGCTCAAAATTATAACTTAAAAATTTAACACCGATGTGTATATATATCAGATGAATTCGGAAAATGAGGTAGGTGAAACTGAGGAAGGTCCTATGGAGTCCTTGAGCGATGTCAGGAGCATCGGCAAGGTGAGTACTCCTTGGGTTGAGCTACTAGACAGTCTCTCAAAGTTATTTACTGGGAAAGAGCTCTTAAGAGATGCTGAGGTGGATGTAGACCGAACTCTAACCAATGGGCTTCAGCAAATAGATATTCATCACTGTTTTCCTTATTAACCACATGTCAGCTATTCGGAAGCTCGGGAGCTCGGCATTTAGTGGCATCTATGGCACATTAGGAACCATGGCAACTCTGGTGCTTAACAAAATGTGTTGTATAGTAACCGTGTATCAGCCACTGAAGTAAGTGTAGACTTAACTTTTTCGCACTGGGGACAGAAAGGTCGACGTGGGAGTCTTCTGTCAGCGGGTATTCTAACTTTCAGATTATTGCAGCGGTGGATGTACTACTTTGATGGGTGGTTTTTACGATATATGTATATAGGTAGCAGTTGGGAGATCATTTTGGTTGATGATCTGATCAAAGATCAAAGAAGCTCAGTTGCAAGGTCGGAACTGTGGCATCCAATGGTGGTTCTGATCGAGCAGAATCCAGAGTTCATCCCTGCGGTAAGTCTTGGAATTTTCCGTGTTCCCAATATTTTAATTACATGGAAAAAGTGGTGACATCATTTGTTCACTTTCTTATAAACTGTCCTGCATATCGGGTATCTTCCTCTTCTTCTTTACTCATACGCATTTATTGAGGAATTTATAACATTTTCTCAATCATTTCTTCTTTTCACTGCTCTTCTTTTCGCTGTTTAGCTCCAATTGGAGCTACCAAGTGCAGCCAGGTCCTTTTCTACCTAGTCCTTCCAACGGAGTGGAGGTCTTCCTCTTCCTCTGCTTCCACTGGCGGGTACTGCATCGAAAACCTCCAACACTGGAGCATTCTTATTCATCAGGACCACATGACCTAGTCAGCGTAGCCCCTGTTAAAACCTATTTGGAAAACTGTGGGTGGGAAGTTCTACCCCACCCGCCTTATAGCCCAGACATAGCACCTTCCGATTACCACTTGTTCCGATCAATGCAGAAAGCCCTCACCGCAGAACGCTTCACTTCAGAACAGAGTATCAGAAACTGGCTCGATTCCTTCTTGACCTCCAAGGCGGAGAAGTTCTCTAGGGATGGGATCCACAAACTGCCAGAAAGATGGGCAAACATCGTAGCTTCCGATGGGAAATACTTTGAACATTAAATGTATAACAATTTTTTTACAATAAAGTCTTAATTTTCGAAAAAAAATCGCACAAATCAATTTTGAAACATAACAAAATTTCAAAAAATTCGTTTCCCCGAGCACGTTTCGAGTTCAAAGTGATTTCGCATTTAGTTTTGAGTCGTCATAAACACTCAGCCAATATCAATTCATTTAGTTTGTATCAAAATTCCTTACTAATAATAAAGTGTTGGGTTTTAAAAGTTCTTTTTATACAACTTATAAACATTTGTACATCAATATTTGTATATATAAAAACATTTTTGTTGTACTTAAGTACATATTTGGGTCACATAATTAAATATAAACAAAGTACACTTCGAAAATCGTTTTATGTGTATAAAAAGTAATAAAAGAAAATTAAATACCATCAAAACCTGCATATGTTATACTTCCCCTTACATACAATATAGTACTTACATACATATGTACATACAAAGTGCATGAGTACATATGTACATACATATTTCACACTCCCTAAAAATTCCACTTTCTTTCGTCAGTTCTAATAGAAAATTTGTGTATTTTTAAATTTCGCCTTTTGAGGGCAGAAAAACATAAACACAGCTGCCCAGCTAAAAGCTGCCATACATACATATGTATACATGTATATGAAATCTATTTCTAATTCCAAATTACCCCACCAATACCACACCACTCAGGCCAAAAGCCTCACAATTTCAACGGAGAATAACAAAAGAATAATGAATTAAAAATTTATGTAAAGAATAAGTCATTAAGTGAGCAAGTAATAAGCAGAAGCTGTAAGCTAACAACAACAACAACAGCAACAACATCACTACAAACAACCATTGACTGCACCCACACGCTCAGCATTGTTTGGTGAAAAAGAGAGAAAGGAAGAAAAAAAAACAACAGAGGCACATCAGTAAAGCGAAAATCAACAAATGTGGCATGCAACATCAACAGTATGCAGCCAAGGAGGCAGCAGTAGCAACTAACAAATCAACATTTGCTGCAAATCAACAGCAACACAATTTTTAGAATAAAAAAATATTTTCTTAACAAATTTGCTTTCGGAAAAGCGAGTGAGGGAGGGGCGTGCGATTTGTTTGCTTCTACTTGAACATACATAAATACATATGTACATACATACATATGCACTCCCACATACATATGTATGTATGTATGTACAAAATGTAAGTTTGGTGCGCCAGCCAATTAATAAAATGTGCGTTCTTTGCTCACTTTCCCTTCGACCCCAAACAGTTCATTGCCACACTTACGCTGTTGATTACAACAATAATAATATCACTTCAATCTCAATAAATGGTCCCCTCATTGCACTCGCCGCTCTACTATGTATGTATGTATGTATATGTATTATTTCTATTTTAATTAAAATTTCCCTGTTCGCCTAGAAAATTCTTATTTTTACTTTAATTTATAGCAGAAAGTTTAAGGGGGTCTTCACTTAAAGACTCCACATACTCCACAGACTCACATGTGCTGTATGGCGTTATCATATCGCAGTGGAGTACAAGAGGGGCTTTCTGTTCTACTTCTTTTAGGAGATACCATATACCTTAAGTCGAATAGGAAAGCCAAAGCCGAAAGGGTGAGACACTAAAATTTGTGTTTATGAAGAGTTTGAAAAGCTAGCCTAACTCTGTTGGGAATCAATAAGGTAATCTACCATATATAGAGTTTGTAGAGGTTCCAGTCTATTGGAAGGCAGTGAAAGTAAAACTCACGGCGATCACAAGCTCGAAAGAACCTAAGATAATATTCAAAAAACTTCTGGACATTTCAATACGACAATTACCGTGGGATAAGCCTCTACAATATTGCATATAACGTTCTGTCGAGCTTATTTTGTGAAAGACTAGAGCTTACCGGCAACGAAGTGATCGGACCTTATTAGTATAGCTTCAGACCTGGAACATTTATACTTGACAAGATATTTACCATAATCCAAATCTTGGAAAAGGATTGTGAGAAAATGATCAACACTCACCACTTCACGAAAGGGAGCTGCCTTTATGCCGCCATGTCTGAATTTGGTATCCACGCACCAACAAAAGCTCCGCCATTATCGGGTAGGAACTCTTCGAGTATTCGCTTTTTGACTCCGATGTCTATCTAGAAATCATCATCAACACAAACCATAACGTTAGCTTTTAAATCCAAGATAGAATCCCTCTGGCCAAGTGGTGCTACTTTGGACTGAGTAGCCACTTGAAAAGTGAAGTCATTTCTCGAAGAAGAAAAACCATGAGGAGTTTTCAAGAGAAATAGTTTGCTAATGATTTATGGTTCTCTGCCTACGAATGACGCCGAATAGCTTTCACGATGGAACGACGAGCTATATGGAGTATACATCAACGGTGGCTAGGCTATGATGATTAGATCATGAGCAAAAACACTCTAGCTTTGAAAGTTTTCATAACTGTATGTGACGGTGTAAGCAAATGAGGAAGAAGCCTCCACTTTGTTAGGAAGATCAGGTGGGAGAAGAAGCTGCCATCATTTGGTGATACCAAACTGCGCCAAAATATGAAAGGAAGAATCAATTGGCGTACCATTTTAAATTCGGCTATAAACGCTTAAACGTTGTCGCTTACGTCAATTAAGAAGAATAATAATTGATATACAACAAAAAAAAGATTCATCAAATTACTCAGAATCAGGGTCGTGTTGTGGCAGGGTTATGAAACATATTGAAACGGTACTCAATTTTTGGAGGAAACTTCTAGCTTTTCTAATTTCCATTTTCTTATTTTCAACCAAATATAGCATCACCCAAAATATCAACTTTAATACATATCTACATACATTTATTCCATATAAACGAAAATCAATCACTCGCCACAACAAAATTTTCGTATTTTTAGAACCAACCGAAAGGCATGTAAGGGGGCGTAAGTGGGGCTCCAAACTATTTTTAGCCAAATACTTAAATACACTCGCTTTTATGGGCCAAAAACAACAGCAGCAGCAGCAATGAGTTGCCTGCGGTATTTTCACTGAGAGTGGCGTGGGGGAAGTATTTTTGTAGGGGCGCTTAAAAACGGTAACAAATGCGTGACGCACACGACTGACGCACAAATGGCGCACCCACAACTGAGCGGCAGCGATAGGGTGCCGTGAGTTTGAATGAAAATAAGTTGTAATTTGAAAACTTCAACGCAAACAAAATGAAGAAAATCGAGAGAAAGATGAGCACGCAAACGGGTCAAGACCTCTGAGAATGAGTAGCGGATACAGCTAGAATGCAGAAGACAACGAGCGGCCCATTTTACACGCCCTGCCTCCCTCCCTCTGGGCAATAGTGTGTGTTCCATTGTGTTTTGTGGGGGCCACACATTAAAGCAATATTTCACCACGGAGCGGGGAGCGGGGAGCGCGCCGTCAGTGTTGTTGCAACATCTTAGTAGCACATGTGTGTGGACGCGTACGCGTTGCAATCACTGCTGATTGAAAAAGTTGTTGGCAGTGGATTTTACGTTATTGCTGCTAGCGCTGGTGATGCTACTGCTGGTGATGGTGATGCAGATGTGGCAAAGTGCGAATGGAAATGGTGACAGTGCGCGTACTTATATACATATGTATATGCATACAAACATACATTGCATTATTATTATTTATATATGTATATACGTTGCCTTGCAGACGCATGCCACACTGCAACTATGCGGAAATGTTGCAAGCAGACTTTAACTGCAACTGATGATGCATCAAAAATGTGGCATGTTTTCATACACAGTACTGTATACATTTACATATATAGTACATACATACGTGTATGAGCAATGCAATATTTATTTCCATGAATGTACGAAGAGGTGCTAAAGAATGTATGTATATATATGTGCTTATGTACAGCTATCACTTATACGATTATGTACATATATATGTTAAATATATGCTCGTATTTATGCGCGGCAAATATTTCCTTGGGGTGAATATTGCTGCAACTGTTGGAGATAGCATACTCGTATATATTGATTGCATTGATGGCATCGTAATATCAACCGCATACCAACCATCACAGCACATGTGCAACACATTGTATTTGGGGCAAATGTAGATCGTGATTTTTGATGGGGGAACTTTTATGCCAGATAAATCAGGGGAAGAAATTTAAAATTTAAAATCTGTGATACAAAAGCAAAATGTTGTAACTTTCCTCCCCAAAAATTTGAAACTTTTTTATAATATAATTTCCAAAATAAGCACTGAAACTAAAAAAAAAAAAAACAAAAAAATAAAAAATTAAAAAATGTTTTCTCTCGAA
Source organism: Ceratitis rosa (assembly GCA_037013455.1). Taxonomy (NCBI): domain Eukaryota; kingdom Metazoa; phylum Arthropoda; class Insecta; order Diptera; family Tephritidae; genus Ceratitis; species Ceratitis rosa. The sequence continues at coordinate 5,826,025 of JAWMAG010000031.1, read as the reverse complement.
AATTATGCGATATTAGGTCTTTGTTGTTAGAATTATCCAATTCGTGTCAAATATGCATCGTTTGCTTTATAAGTTTTTGCCTTTTCGAAGGTCTCTCTCATAGAAATCCCTGGAACAATCGATTTTCGTTGGCTTGTCTTTACTCATTGCCCTTCGACAACGACCGTTTTCGTTCCACGTTGCTGCAAGTGTTTCGCTTTTCATCCCAGTCGCCAGCGATTCGCAGATGGAAATTCGAGCCATGAGGTTTTCTTTCGTTAACTCATATAAAATCCATACATTGAACTTCTTCGTATATCCAGTCCAGTTTTTCAAGCGGTTCCAAAATGTTTTGTCTGCAATGTTTAGCTCATGGGCAATCGAAACAGAGCTCGTATGACGGTCAAATTCGACGATTTCCACTAATTTATCGACCTTTTCGACACTTGAATACAGTGGATCATCTTATAAATTAAAAAAATAAATAAAAATGAAATTGAAAATACTTAAAAAACCAAGCAATGCGTTTTTTAGTTGAGACAACTAAATAAATAAATATTACAAAAAGTACTCATTAGTACACTCAGGAGACCAACGAAGTATTATGAAAACTGTGCGGGGAAAAGTTATCTAAACAATTGTTAGCAACGTTTGTTGAAAATCAGAAGAAAACTATACATTCATCCACCGGAAAGTGTTGCACACGTAAACTAAAGAAAAACTAAAGACAAACAGAAACCAGCATACAAACATATTTTTGCAAACATTTTTTTTTTTTTTTTTTGCATCCACCGACAGGCTCATTTGTGAGTGAACTTTTTATTATGATGTTTCCCCCACAACTGACTGCATGATTTTGCATAGTCTTCTCCCCTCCACATTTTTTTTTTGCTCATGAATTTTCTTCATGCACTTTGTGAACCTACGCTGGGCACATCCGCATAAGATGTCTGGGAAGAAAAGGAAATGCAACCAAGTACAATCAGCGAACCCAAACTGAGCGCTCTTCCCTCTACCACTTCACTGAGGACGCTGTTCAAGTTAGT